>JAFFZR010027587.1:0-25093 GCA_018397195.1 Lethrus apterus | reverse complement strand
ATAGTTTCTCGGGAAATAAATCCCGACACACTTTTACGTGTGAAATTGTCATTTCAATAACGTTTGGAACTCTGTATCAACAATGAAGGTGGTCATTTTGAAGAGCTTTTATAATTCATAATTGATCATTTTCACAGGGTAAGATTGCCATTGTTCAATTACCAAAATAATACTTTTATAAGAGCTATTGAAAAGAAAAAATTTTGTATTGTAACTGGACAGAATTCTTCTTGTATGAATGAAACAGTTATAAAAAGTGCGACCTACTGCAACTTTATTTCACCTCCATATTCATAAATTTGTAACAAAACACCTTACAACCTTCTTTTTCACATGTCATTTGGCCAATATTAATTTTGTGATACTAATTAACTTATAACTCAAAAAGTATTAACTTTAGGTATAGGGAATCCTATATACTATAGAAAGAGGTCTTAAATCTCCATCGAATGACAAATATACAGGCTGTTCCATTTAAAGAAAACGAGTTTTGACCATTTAAAGATGCTTAAGTTAACATTCAATTTTTGAACACTCTGTATAATAAAATAAAGATTTTTAATGTGAATTATTCAGCTTGAAGTATTGGCATAAAAATGCCCAAGGATTATTGTTAAACAACTATCAACTTTCTTAAAAGCTAAATATCTCAGAAACCGTTGAGTTTTAGTATAGAATTAGTTAATTAAAATTACTCTAAATTTTACCGTAGAATTTAAAAATGCAATAATATACAGGCTGTTCCATTTAAAATAACAAAGTTGCATAATGTAAAAGCGAAACTGAACACCCTGTATACATATGTATTTTACAGTATGGACTGCATGATCCCGAATAACTTTTACTTAAAACATTTTTTGATAAAATGAATAGGTAAGCCGTAATTGACCACATCCTGTATACATATGCAGATAATTCTAATGCTTAGTATTCATGTATAGGTATTGGACAAATAAGATTAATTATATTATGGAATTGCACTTAATTAATTAACGAGTATTATTGACCAAATATTATACAGTAGACATGACAACATGACCATGGTAAATTACAATTTTAGTTTAAATTTCTATATTTCTATATCTTCCAAGCATATATTAGAAGGATTAAATGGAAACCTTACAGAAAAGCTGTATTTTATATCAACCAATAATGCCTGAAAAAAAATAAATATTAAAATTGACAAAATTTTTTTATTAGAGTTGTGGGGTTTGTGTAATAATAACTAAAAATAAAAGACACATATTTTAGAATGGAATGTCATATATACTGTAAGAAGTAAGTTTTCTGAAATATGAAAATTAGAAAAATTTTCTTATTATTTTTAATGTTGTAAAAAAATATAACATTTCATTTCCGGTTACACCGGAAGTGATACAAAAGCGCCAATAATTTAGTATAAGAGATAAGGTGGTGTAGCTTATAATCCCAAGTTATTAGAGTTGATATATTTCTGGAACACAGAAAAGTTCTAACGAACCACTTACGTGAATGACCCTATAGGTAGAACGACTATTTAATATAAATTTTCCAGGAATTTAACTTTTCGATAAATGCACCAAGTGAAATAAATTATATACTTACTTTATTTATTCATATTAATATTCACATCGTAGATTGTTTTCATTTTGGGTATCTTTATTGATGGTCATATTTCAGATTATTCGTAATTATTAGTTTAAATAATTGGGATATAAGCTTTTTTAAACAACCTGCAGGATAACAATTAAAGTTACTTATGCTTAAGTTACAATGCCATATCGACATTTTTTCATATATCTGCTGTTAGGTTAAACAATAGAAAAAAGTACAATTTTTGAAAAAATCTTTATCTCTATCATAGAGTTTTGAAAATATTATAAATAGTTTACGTTTTATATTTTCACTTTAAAATATTTACAATGTAGACACATTGCAATCTACAAGTTCTTTGTCAGCAGTGGTATTATATTGAAACTTGAAACATCTTCACAGTGTAAATATCTTAAAGTGAGAACTAAAGTTAAAATGTGTTCCAATTAACAATTTTCACAAAATAAAAGCCAAAAAAAGATAATTCTGGTTGGATTAGTATTTGAGACGTAAATTTGAAAAGACTATAAGTATACTACATAAAAGGCTTTAGCATCAAAGTATTTCATATTGTGTAAATTAATGAAATTTTGTACATTAATAATATAGAAATATTCTTCTTGTATTTTGGATTCAGCAAAATATTTTATCGTTGATGATATAATTTGTGTGAGTATAAAACTCACATAAATGTATTTTTTATGTTTGACATTTTGTATTTGCTTCATTTGAATCAGATATGAGAAGAAATTTTGTGTATATAATTTATTTACACAGAATAAGTTTAATTAGTAGGTAAGTACATATTTTTTCACCAACAAATTAAAACGAATGTTGAATTATCCAAAAATTGTTGCTTGTAGTTATAGATGTTCTATGGAATGTTTCAGTCCTTTAAAAAGCCCTTGATTTTTGTTTTCTAAGTATAACCTGAAATGAATGTAATCGAAAACAATTTTCTATATAATTTTATTTCCTACCATGTGTCTCTATCGGCTATTGCATACTTTTTTGGTGAGAAGAATCCATTAAATGTGGTTGCTATTGATGTAGAATAATCTCCCATATTTTCAAACATTAGCCAGTCGCCAATTTCTAGTTTCGGAAGTAATACATCATCAGCAACTCGATCTATAGAATCACAAGTTGGTCCCCAAACTGTGCTTGAATAAAGTTTTTCATTGTTGCAATTCTGAAACCGAAAAATCGATCAATGTATGTTACTTTTTTATTATTACAAGTTTTGATATAATATTATGCAAACAATTAATTAATTAATATTAAAGTAATTACATGTATGGCAAAAATACTTAATTATAAACTTTTTGTTCCTTAGGTGTGTGGTTAAATAATTAATTACCTTAAGTGGTTGTGGAGTAACATTTTCAGTATGGATAACTCTACTAAATGACCCATATACACCATCATCTATGTAATACATGTACTTTGTTCTTGTTTTATTGGTTAAGGTATCAACAGATGGTTTCGCTTTTGTACTAAATATGTTACATGCCAGTGTAAAAGCCGAGCGTACAAAATATGTTCCTGGTTCTGCAATAACTTTTACGGATGGATCAGGGAAGTACTCTTCTAACGATATATTGATTATTTCTGCAAACTGCGAAAAAATAATCAGAAATATTAATTTTAAAACGAAGCTACCTCATTTATGAACGATCCTTGATTCCCAGGAAATCCACCTCCAATATCCAATAAATTCAACTTGAATCCAAGGGAATCCGCACAATTAAAAACATGCCTCGATGCAACAACTGCCTTATGATACGCTGACGGATTTTGACAACCAAAACCAACATGGAATGCAACTCCCACAACGTTTAGATCTAAAGATTTTGCAAGTCGTAAAAGTTTTGGGGCTTCTTTATAGGCATGACAACCAAATTTACTTCCCAGTTTAATGCACGAAGTAGATGAATCGCATTTGATCCTTAATAGTAACCTGCACATTTAATTATATAATTATTTAGATAATAATTATAATAGACAGTGTGTACCCAATGTATGGAACCGGCCTTGTTATTTCAAAACTATTCAAGCTAAATCGATAAAATTTAATATGCATGCTGTTTACAAAGCCTTCTATTATTTCCACAGTTTTATTATTTTTTTAACTGACAAGGTCGGGAACTGCACAGCCAACTTGATTTTTTTTAAATAGGAATGGCGGTCAAATCGCATACCGTTTGAAAGCTATTTTCAAGTAGAATTCAGCGATATGCCATTTGCCATAGTTATCTCTAAAGATAACTTCGCTATGGCAAATTCAAGATTGGGAGTAGGTATTAACTGGATAACTGAAGATTCAGTTAGCACTGAAAACAATGGTTAGTTTATGTTGTTTAACGAACGTCAAATGCTTAAAACTGTGTCCGAAGTGCTAAATTATGGAGCATCTTACAGAAAAAGAACGTATAGAAATCTTGATGATGATAGGATACGGTGATAGAAGACGCAGTCATGAAGAAGTACCCAATTTGTTTAACGCGATTGGACGTCGATGACGTATTGAATGGCCACCGCGATCACTTGACTTAACCCCACTAGATTTTTTCTTGTGGGGTTACCTATCGTATTTATCTGGATAAACCAAATAACTTGAATGAACTAGTGCAACGAATTCGAGAAGAAACAGCTAATATTCCTCGCGAGTTCATTTTGAATTCAGTTGAAGGATTTTCTAATCAAATTTATTATTGCCAAGAGGCGAATGGGGAACAGTTTGAGCATCGCTTATAAATGATTCTTGTACTAGATGAACTTCATAAACTTAAAACATGGTTTCAACAATCTGAGGTTACATTAAACAACATAAACTAACCATTGTTTTCAGTGCTAACTGGATCTGCAGTTATCTAGTTAATACCTACTCCCAATCTTTAATTTATAATAGCGAAGTTATCTTTAGAGATACGGCAAGCGGCATGACGCTGAATTTTACTTGAAAATACGGTGTGCGATTTGACCTTGTCAGTTAAAAAAATAACAAAACTGTGGAAATAATAGGTTTTGTAAACAGCATGCATATTAAATTTTATTGATTTAGCTTGAATAGTTTTGAAATAACAAGGTCAGTTCCATACATTTGGTACGTACTGTATATAATATGTGTAAAAAATTTGAGAATGGTCATATTCTACAGTTTTAACATATTTTCGATTGTTATAATGAATGTGACTTTTTTATTTTATTAATTTTTTGAAAAAATTTTTACAATCAGGATCAGGATCAGAAATCGAAAATGATGGATATTTATCCCTTAGTTACAATAGATACATTTATAATTTTTTTTTTTAGATTGAAGAGATGTTTCCAAATATAGATAAGGAGGTAATAAAGTCTGTTTTTGAAGCTAATCGAGGCAATAAAGATGGCACCATTAATTCCTTACTCCAAATGTGCGAATAAATTACGATATGTAACAGTCATTTAATTTTAAGCCCTGTTAATGTATGAACTTCTTACGTTTATTTTATTTTTTTAAATTCATAATTATTGTGTGCCAAATTGTGCGGTTTTTCCAAAATTTTGTTTCTGTTTTAATAGTTTGAAGAGCAGTCCTGTTCCCTGAAAATGTATACAAGATATCAGGGTTTATGCAGATGGTAATAGCCGCGTTGTTTTGGGTTAGATTATTCTACGATTGAAGTTAAAAGGTTTATTAGGAGCAATAAAATAATATTAAGGATAATTAATGAAGTTTAACAGACCTGAACAAACGTATAAAGTATATTGGTTAATACTATTTAAATTGCATTCTCGATATATGCTAGCCAACTAAGTCTGGTAGCACCAACAGTGTTTAATCTTCTATTTACCAAATTTTACGTCACATTAAAATAATTTTAGTTGTCTATACATGTCAATCGTGGAATAATCTATATTCTACAACTTTTTTAGGAAGTTAACATAGCAATGTTGTCACTTTTCAATTTGCAAATTGTCATTTGAAGAAGAACATAAGGTACACTAACAAGGTGGTTAATAATTTTAGAATAAGGTTGATTACAGTCATTGTTCTTTTTTTTAATATTTTCTGCAATTTTTGATTTTGAATGAAATTATTATTATCTTATATAATTATGCTATAAATGTCATCTATGTCAAATATTTATATTATAAACTAGAGCTTTGTTATTGAATAGAATTTATATAAAAAAAAATGAAATGTACTTAAGATAATCAATTCTTGTATGAAATTGAGACAAAATCGCTTTTACAATAAAATATATTGCCATCTTATGTCTCATTTTCAGAAATATTTTTATTAATCTGTTTTACCGTTTCTTTTTGATATTTGAGCTTTTATTTAATTTACTTAATTCTGTTTATAGATCCTTCATCTAGTTGATTACTCATTTAATTTGTTTACCAAAGTACTGTTGTTATGTACCAAGTTTGCACACAGCGCCTACCTTGAATTAACCACGTGAGAAAATGTTGAACGAGTCACAAACTTAATAAAATTCAGTTTAACTATACATTTCCTCAAAATGTATATTTAGTATTCAACTCTTGGAAATATAAAAATAATAAATAGAATTTACTTTATAGTCTAGTAATAGTAATAAAGTGATCCCAATCACTCTCAGCTTATATATGAAAACTTGGTGTGTGAGGATAGTATATTTTCTCAATTTTTACCTTTAGGGGGTTTTATTTTACAGAATGGAAAGTAATAGAACCTTAATAATTAAACATAACTTTACATGATGTGTATTGTAAATCATGGGTAGATTTATTACTAGCACTGGAGAAGGAATTTATGCTTTTATCATTGATTTAATGTACATACATAAAAATTATACATATTATGAAATGAGGTTGTGTGTCTGAAACAAGTTGTTAACCATTATAATTATTACATGTAGCTCAACGTAATAGTGATGTATAATAGAATGTAGCATTAAGATACATTTATTGAATAATAATTATCACCATGACCAAGCTCCATTCATATTTTCATGTTGCAAGTAAACAGAAAACGAAATAGACGTGTTTTCAGGTATTTAGATGCTTTTTTAAAAAACGCTCCGACAGTTTTTTTTTTTTGAAGGGTACAAATGTTTTAGCTATTGCAGTCACCTAGTTGCAACCCTAAAAGGGAATGACGTTTATACCTATCATTTGAAAGCCCAATCGATGGCCTTTACAGAAGTGTTTGAATTTTTGAATTCTGATCATTACTTCCCGAGTTAGCGAGATCTGAATATTCAAAAAAATTTAATTTTTTTGTCTCCTTGGAGATTAGTTGCTTAAAAAATACTGAAACAGGGGAATTTTCTTTGCAAGAAGGACAAATGTTTTATCTATTTCCGTTAACATAGTTTCAACTCCAAAATGGGGTTTGCCCATTTATCTACTCGGTTTGGAGCATTTCGCTTTTTGTTAGTTACAGGCCCGGTTTCTCGAAACTTTCGACTCCAAGACGTATTTTCAATTGACATGCTTATTTACATGTAGAATAAACAACTCGGCTTTCCTATTCACACATTCATTATTTAAGTTGAAAACGTATAGATCAAAAAAAAAATGGAAAAAGTTTGAATATTCAGAGCTCAATAACTCTGGAAATAATGACCACAATTCAAAAATTGCACATCTGTAAAGCCCATCGAGTGGGCTTTCAAATGATAGGTTTATATATACCACTTGCCGTTTAAAAAATGTATGGTGAACTACACCCCCTTTTAGGATTGCAACTAGGTGACTGCAAATAGTTAAAATATTTGTCCCTCTTCCAAAGAAAATTGACCTGTCTGAGTTCTTTTTTTTTTTTGAATATCTAAATACCTGGAAACACGTCTGTTTCGTTTTCAGTAGGCCCACTCTGTATACATATAAAATTGGACATTTATTTCAACTGTCTAGCTTTCAATACAATATTGAATTTAGAATATTTCGATATTGAACAATAATTAACAGTGGCTTTGAGAAATGTATTTGCATTACATAAAGTCTATGCAAAATTAAAGCTACCTTATTCATTTAAAAAAGGCCATTTTTGTCTATATACTATCTGACCGACGTATTTTCAATAAATTTCTATTTTATGGGTGTTCATAAAAGGTTGTCTCTATAAAAATACTATCAGTATTATCACCGACATGTTTCAAATTGAAAAACAATTTGTAGTAGCAATAGCTGGTTGCATATCAGTTTCAAATGAATAAATTTTCAACATTTTTTCTTACAAAGTATTTTTGTTTACTGTAATAAAATAATAATAAATGTGACAAATATTTTAATTGCATTATTATGTTTAATTATTAGCTGCTATCTCAACAATTCGATACTAACATCATTACAACCATTTTTGCACAGCCAAAAGTAGAAAATATTTGTAATCGCATCGTATTATCTACATATTAAATGAATGTGCACTTAACTCTTTGTTTTATTTAATGTTAATAAACGCACTTGAAAATTTCTAGGATATGTGTTAGTCAAATGTAAATATCTAGTTTGATCCTTGTTTTCTACATATTGACCTATAAGTCATGTATTTTTTGTTTGTTTGCAATAAACATGTAAAGTTAACCCATTAATATTATTTATTAATGAAATTTAATACAACGTAACAACAAATGCATTACAGTTTACCCTTTTTCACTTTTTTAATTTTTTTCTTCTTGGGCGAAACTTCTTCTACTTCATTACTCTCATTTATACGTTTTTCGCCGCTGTAAATAAATAAGTACATAGTTTACCTTGACATATTCATATGATAATTTACCTAAGAGATTGGCCATTTACAGGGTTGCATTTTCAGAACAGGAACTGAAAATGCATAGTAAATAGTTTTATTGTTATCAATTTTAATAAGACATTTTAACGAAAATATAGGGATAAAGCATCATATAAAATCAGCTTTCGTTTCTATTACTCCTCAACTATAGAATTAAATAGAGTTAAATAACGTCTTTTAACTTGCACAACGAGGACAATTTCTTACTCTGAACTTCCAGAACAGAAAGTTACAAACGAATCTTATTATTTGACTTAATTTGAAAACGGTCTGTATGTTGATATAGTAGATGAATAATGACATATTTACCTCTTAACTGAAATTATATTTTTGCCACCTTTACTTGTCAGTGCTTTATCCCATTCTTCTTCAGAACCTTTAATGGCAAATTGAGTAAAATTTTCCTTCTTTAATTTTTCCAATTCTTTCTTCTGCTTCTTTTGCAGTTCCTATATCAAACAAAATATTACAAGCCTATTAAAGCATATAAGCCATACAACATACACTTGCTGCTTCTTCCAGTTCTTCATGCATACCCTTTGCCACAGGTGTCAGCTCTATACTTTTCTGTTGAACAAGAGATTTTTCAACGTCTTCTTCGAGGATACCATTTAAATATTGAACTGATCGTCTAATCAGTTTGTTGAAAAGACCCAACAACTGAGAGCAAGGTAAATCTAATTCTTTAGCTAATGTATCGAATGTTTTATGCTGTAGTCCAACGGCGACTAAAATTGCCTGATATTTACATGTTGTATATATTCTTTAAATAAAATATGCAATCTTACCGACTGAACAGCAGAAATGGTCACATCACCCATCTGATTCAAAAAATATATTCTAGCAAGAGCCGGCATTAAATCAATTATTACGTGATAGTCAACTAAGTTGTTGCTGTACATTTCAAGTCGTTTTATATCATATTTCGTAAAATATACATTTAATTCATTGAGAGATAAAGCTAAAATATTAATATAATTAGAAAAAACAAAAGTAAATGATATGTAATTTACTTCTTGTCGGCAACTTTCTGGTTTTGTTACATAAGACACTTAAGGCCATAGAAGCTGTGAACTGTCTAAACTGATATGAAAGCAAAGACATGAAACGCCTCCTGAAATCGGTCCAATAAGCAGTAAGCCAGTCACTTGAGTCTTTTACATTATCGTCAACATTCAGAACATTTATCATAATACATGAATGTTCTCCTGTTAAATCATTTGTTGTCTGTCGTAAGTACACAGGTACGAAATCGTTACGTTTCCTAAACAAAAACAAAATGTAGTTATGTTTCATTTTACAGTTATTTATTAAAAAAGAATTTGAAACATTATTTTACTGAGTGTTTTCGTTTTATATTTGAATCTTACCAGAACTTTAAAAGTTGTTCAGTTAAACCAAAGGAAACACCGATGTAATTTAACTTTTCTGGCGGTCTTTCACTCAATTTTAATAGTAATGGTGGTAACGTTTTTCTTGGTTCAATGCATTCTTCTAGCAGATTAATTTCTTCATCAGCAACATTCTCAATTTCTTCAAGATTTGCGGCAACTTCTTCATCCATATTTGTCATTTTACATTCATAATAATCTTTCAATAATCGTAAAGCTCTCGCACCATACCCCATCTATATTTGTTAAATATTACTAAAACATAATTTATTCATGCAAATTGCTTACTCTTTGATAATCAGGATGTGTAGCAATCCTAACAATTCTAGCTCCGCATAACCTGGGAAAATCAGAATCCTGATACTGCTGACCTACAGTCCACGGTATCAAATCACCTGATGCTCCCTTGCCTCTTGTAAAACCTTCATGCACAGATTTCTTGGAAAGTTTTCCTTCCAGACAAACTTGAATTACTACCAACACTTCTGGTAATGTTTTTCTGTTTGGATCTACAGGACCCAACAGACAAAACAGATGATGAGCCGGTGCATCCGACATCATTTGTAAATCATTTGGGGTATTCTATAAAAAAAATGTAATCATTTTAAAACAACACTTTAATACTAACCTTATAATGAGAGGCAACATAAAGTGCTACAAGTCTTTGTAAAAATTCTTCAGATGCTCTATGATAACAAAATAGTGTGTCACGATTAATGTAGTAAAGGTCACAATTATCAGGTGGTGGACAGCCAGACTGAATTGGTGTCACTGACGTCGCGTCTAAACATAGCAACTTTGTTAACCATGCTTCGACATCATCATTAGGGTTGTAACGAATTGACTCTTCCAAGGTTACCTTAAATATAAAAATGCATATCTCTGAGACATTATTATATATAATACATACTTCACTTAGTGTACGACCTGTTGCAGCACCTGTATTTGTCTTTTTATTTGCAGCATTTGTGTTAGCTCCTACTGGTGCTGCCTGCACTCTTAGTTGTTGCAAAAGTTTTAAAGACAATGAACGACCAGTTCCTTCATATCCATTTATAGTCGATGCCAAAAATATTAAATACGGGCCTAGCATAGCTTTGACAAATGGCAATGGAATAGCAGCTGCTTCGTCAATTACTAAAAGCTCAGCTTGCGACAATCTATTACTGTCATTTGGATGAATGTACTAGAATAATATAAATACCTCAATAAATAAAATAATAGATCTCTAAATGTTGATGAAAAAACAGACGATATGTTAAAGATTTTCTCACCTGTATTGTCTGTCTATGATCTCTGAATATATTAACTCGAACGACAGCTTTATTAAAATCAGGATTTGTGGATTGCACTAATCCATAATCAATGTGTTCTTGATATTCAAGTGCATCAAAACCTTTAAATACAAACTCAAAAAATGTATTTAAATTTTCTGGACTTGGACTGCTCACAAAAATATTGGAATAGCCGAATGCAACGGCAGCAGCGACTGATAATCCTAATGCAGCCGATTTACCACGCCCTCTGCTGGCTGTCAGTGAAACTGTTGATCTTAGAGTTTTTTCAGATATAGCTTCGATAAATTTTAAAAGAGCTTTAGCCTGATCTAAAGTTTTGCAACAATTAACTAAACTGCCGACAGGTTGCGTATCACGAAGGGATTCTTTGAGGCTTTCTAATTCAGTTTCATTTTCTGACAATGTTTCTGTTTTATCCACTGGCGTTACATGCAGATTATGTGAAGAAATTGGTAATACAGATAACTGATCATCTACAACTAGACACCTCTTGCATGACGCCAAAGATAACAAGAATCTTTCATTGAATCTGCAAACTACATTTTGATGTGCTTCTGTTCTGAATCTTTGATGAACGTCCATAGTAATTGTATATAATTGTTTCAATGACGTAACAGATCTCAATAATATAATGACTAAGCCACCACCTTCGACTGTTTCAATCGTCCTTGCTAATAAATTTGGTGTCAATGCCTCAAAATCTTGCAAAACACACATACCATATGTGTTACCGAGTATTTTATGAGTCTCGGAATAGTAACAATAACGAATTTTTGTCGACGATAAGAAAAGTTCAAATGGGTCATCTTCGTTCACATTTAATTTTCCAGCTTGTATTTTATGTTGCAAATGCTTCATACGCTTTTTACGATGGCTGCTAAATCCCAATTCTTTTTTGTAACACCACAGTACAGATGGTCTAGCTTTTACTTCAGCTTTTGACAACATATGGTGAAGTATTACGACCTATTTTAATAAATATTAGGTGTAGTCACATCATATTTACAAAACTATTTACCTGGTCTCTTCCTTTATCACCAACAATTGCAAAAAGTGTTCTATGTCCTAACTTCACACCGTTTTCAATTAACACCCGAATGCGGTTATCAATCTTTTTCCGGACCATTTTGGTTAGTTAAAGTTTATTAAATTCTCTTTGTAGAAAAAGAACGTGTGCCTTACAGGTTATGTTTGATTTATAGGTTACGAAGCTTAATTAGTAAACAAACTTGTGGCGCCATCTAGGAAGTTATGTGGCAAATAGCGGAAATTTTTTTTTTAAGTTAAAGATTGTAAAGTATGCTCTTCAAATATGGGTCATGTTTAGATTCAAATCTAATTTTTGGATCACAGCTTAACTCTAAGAGTCTGTGCATTGACGGGACTGTTTCTTTTGTAATAACAGTTAGTTATTCGAGTTAGTGTACTTCGTTCAAGTAGCGGACGACTCTTGATGTTGCGACGCCCAAAGTTAGGTGGAGTCGCACATCAGCTTGTTACAGGTTGTTGTCCTTTCTTCATAATAACAATAACATTGAAACAACCGATTATCCTCTTTACATTACTTAGTTTTTAAAACATTTTACATAAAAATGTTGTTTTAAAATAATTATTTTCATTCTGAAGGATATTCAGTCCAACAATCTTTGTTCTTCAATATTAGAAAACAGAATGTGTAACCACAAATAGCAACAATTAATTCTCTCAATTTCTTGAATAAAAAGTTATTTAAAATATAAAAACAAAATTTATTATGAAAAAATTATACAAAACCACTACATTTATTTTCATACTTGGAAAACTTTCTTCAGCACAAACAAAAAAAAAAAGAAACACGTTACATATAGTACATTTTCTGCATACAGATTCATGTTATCTATGATGGGTCTTCATTTTCTGCCAAGTGTTAAATTTTTGATATGCTGTGTTCAACAATTGATTCAGATGTTTCGTTAGATGGTGTGATAAAGGTGACAGTTCCCGTATCAACTTATCCTATGAAAAACAAAAAAAAAAAATTTATATATTCCTTCTTAACAATTTTAAAACTTAATCATACCTCAAATGGTTTAAGTTTAACTGCATGATATCTATGCAAAGCTTCGTGCATTTTTACTACTTTCTGTTCTAAATTTGGATTTGTTGGTGGAAAACACTTCCAAAAATGACTCAAGAGTTCACATAATGCCAAATATAAACTTCTCACTTCTTTTTCCGTATCGCTGGGGACCAATTCTAAACAATCACGTGAAATATTAACAATTATTTACTACAAGATGTTGGTTGGACGAATCTGGAGATCAGAAAATGTTGTGGTAACGGAACTGCTAAAAAAATGAAAATTAAATAGCTCTTAATCCCGTAAGACAAAATTTTTATTTTCGTACAAATCATCCATGTTCGCCTAACCAAAGATTTCAAAAATCATATACCATATGCATGAAATATTACAATCACAATTAAAGTTTAAATAAAAATATATTTACGTGCTAGAGATTGTTCCTGGAATCCTCTCATAAGGGCTCCACCAGGTGATAATTCACCTAAAGCTCCAACAGCAGCTGCTGTACTAACCAATACAGATGATGAACGTCTCATAGACCAATGTCTTGTTTCTTGCAGTATACTACGATATATCGAAGTAACATCATCATGAGGCAACTGTTCTGTAATTGTACAAGGCATAGGACCGTGTAAATATCGTTCTACCTAAAAATAATAATAATATGAGTACAAACAAACCATTATCTTTAACAATTTTTTTAAATGTACAATAATAATAATAATATGGAAATATCGAGATGTAAACATACTTTGGACAAATTTAATTGTGATACACAACTATTTTTATCATTGTTCGACTCTAAATCCTCATACGTAATTTTCTGTTGAATTCGCTGCTTTTTAGAAATATGCTCACAGTCATTATCCTTACTTGCACAGTTCTGTTTAGATGCTGTACTGCTAGTATCTGAACCATTTTGACTATCATTTGACTTATTCTTCGATGCTTTAAGAACCTACAATATATTTAAATAATAATAATATAAAATTACATCAAGGTAACAAACCATTATAGAGTGTTGATTGAAGCGTTTTATCATTGCTTGACTTACAGTACTGCCTACTGCAGATGGCTTCTCTAACTGTATTCCATAACCTTCATCTAATGTTTTATCCTCAAATTCTACAATGTTCACAAGTTGATCTTTGACACCATTCTGAATATCCTTTTTTAACTCTTGGTCATCAATCTTTCCGCATTCAGTAAATAAATCCTTACTTTCTGCATACTTTCGATCCCTAATTAAAAATTATATATTTATTATGTTTAAAAAATGATCAGGCTGTATTTTAATCAAATCCACAGCTAAATTTTATGCATAATTTGAAGAAAAATTGTATGTTTGTTTGTAACGTATTATTGCATGTGAGCTACATTTAGCCACACCTAATGTTTTTATGACTTGGCACCAAAAACTCATTCATAATAAATTTAAAACTAGAAATACCATATTATTATTTTAAAAATATAAGATATACACAAATATTAAAAACAGATAATATACCTATGAAAATAATGAGATTGAAAGAACTTGGTCCAAAACTGAGCTTCCGTTAACTTAGCAGGTACATGTTCAACATATTTCTTTTTAACAGCAGGATAAGTTTTAAAAATGCATTCGATAATATCAGCCGTTATGTTATATTTTAAACCATTACACCCATCAGTTTGTGGTTTTATATCCGCTAAAAATGCTCCAGATACGCCTATAAAATAAAACTTTGAAAATTGTCAGCATTAAGTAAAACTAACCTATATCTTGTGTTTGCGCTGTTTGTGCCTTTGTGTATTGAACAGCATGTTGAGCCCAAAATTCTTCAGAGGAAACCACCTCCGTCATAACTAGATCCTTGTATAATTGCAATAATGCAGGATTTGACGACAATAATTTATTTTTTTCCTCTAATTCTCGATCAACCTAACATAGGAATAATTAAAAGAAATTTCTAGAAATCTAAAAACTAACTTTTCGTTTGAACTTGGGTAGTAACGACTGAAGTAATTCTTTCACACGATCTCTGTCTGCAGCTTGTGCTTGTGGTCCATTACGATTTATAAAATGAAATGTCGACGATACACCGTTGTGCAAAACGACTTGTAATTGTACCTTAGCCTTTCCTTCGGGTGATATTTTTTGTGCTAGAATTTAAATTAAATACGTTTAATGAAATGTGATAATTCTTTGCTCACTTTTAATGTCCGCATATAAATGAGATATGGAAACTGTATCGCGATTTTCCATCATCCAAGCGACTCTCTGATCCATGAGAAATAATGTACCGTCACCTTTTTTGTAACGAACTTGGGGTACTTGCAATAGTACATCTTCACTTGATGTCATATTATTTTACTATTACTCCTGAATTAATATAATGACAAGTAACAAAAAACAACTTATAATTCGATGAAGATTTCTTAAATTAGCAAATTAACAACTTCAGCGACAGTGTCGTCAACAATGGAGAAATAAAATTCCCACAAGTACCTTAGAAAATTCCTATTTGATACAATTATTAATTCCCTAATAAGTCAGTTATGACTCAAAATTTTATTCGCAACTAGAGTTTTTTTATTCAGTGTTGCCAATGATACAATTATACCATACTGTAGTGTGATATTTATACCATTATTTTAAGCTTTATCCCATTGCTTTGCTTTTTGTACCACACTACCACTATTTAAGGGAGTACGTTACTTTTGAATTTCATAAATTTTAATCACGGAGTCAACCCAACCAAAAATTTTAAAATCGCTCACACACACACGCATCTTAAAACCAGTGTTGCCAACACTTGAATGTGAATAGTGGTACTTTTCCAAATTAATGTTAGGTTGGATTCGCTTCGTACTTGAAATTCAAGTCAAGAATACATGACTTTTGAATTTCAAGTACGGAGCGAACCCAACCTAACATTTGGAAAAGGTTCGTACCACTATCCACATTCAACTATTGGCAACACTGGTTTTAAGATGTGCGTCATTTTTTCCTGCAAGGGAGAACCTGACATACATAGAGAAAATTTTTGTGACTACATACTTACTTGCAGAAATATAGAGAAGTAACAAAGAGAACTTTTTCAACACAATAACTAAAATCAACGACAATAACTACACAATTCAAGAGAAAAACGATTGTTTGACAGTTAAATAGAATTGACCAACCTGTTTAGCAGGATTTTCGAATGTTTGAATGTAAATCATACCAATTATAAACCAATCACATCAATGTAATTTAAATTTGGCGCCATGAGATTCTGTGATGTCCGTAAGTTTTCGTGCCTTAAAATATATGTAAAATTATATTTGACGTTTAATAAATTATTAAATGAAAAGTTATTTTGACATCAAAAGGTTAAACTACATTTATCTGACTTTAGACTGTATTTTATTTATTAAACGCCTATTGCAACTTCAAATAGGATTGGTAGTTGATATTTTTACTACAAAAGTAAGCACCATCTATCTGGATCAAGCCGAAGAGAAATCTGCTGCCAACATCGCCAGCGCCACAGATAGTCATAGTGGAAAGTACTATTTGAAGTGGCGGGAAACATAACTTCTTAAGGGTTTTTTTTTTACATTAAAATTAGGCCCTGTTCCGAAAGTAAGAAAATTATTTTCCTTAGGAGTTGCAGATATTTTTTCCACGGCCATTGAAATAACTTCTTTACCTAATTACGTAAGATAAGTACCTAATGGCCTAATGAAAATCAAATAAATAACTTTTAAATACACTGTGCATTATATATTGACTAAAAACAGAATACATATCAATATAATCTAAATACCGCATATTAAAAAGTGAATACACTATGTAAAGTAAGACAACTTCAAAAATAAAATCGCATCATAATCTCAAAGAATAAATATATGTGTACATCAGTAAAAAAATGTATACAGTAAATTGTTTTTAAAATAAAATCTAATGTGTAAACAGTGAATTATAGTACAATCTTATCCTGTAATATTATACAATTGCAGTTTAAAATTAAACAATTACCACTTTTCTAACTATGTATATAATCAAAACGCACATTATCAAAAAAATTCCACGAGAAGAAAACGTATTCACTTGAGAAATTCAGTTATCTTGTGCTTTCTCCTTTCATACTTACACAGGCATTATTAAATGCTAGTAACCGTATTTTTCCTACAAACAACGTTAAATTAATATGAAACAGAATTATTATTTACGTGCCTGTAATGAAGACATAACTCCATTAGCCAATGAGCTGATTTTGCCAGCAACTTTCGTAACGCCTTGTCTGACACTTTCTCGGACATCATCTAGGTCTGGAGTTTGAAATGAATGAGACTGATGGTCACCTGTAATACATTACTTTATATATAAAAAAACAAAATAATTGAAATAACTGACTTTGTCCATTTCCAAAGAATTCCGACGAAGATATGCTGGACGACCCTTGAAATCGATTTAAATTTACTTGTGTCTCAAAGTCATTCGATCGATCGTTAAAAAACTGATCGGAAGATATTGCTTTTGCACTACCAAATTTCTTTTGAGCAATGTCACTCGAAGAATCAACTGATTTTTGTATCCTATCAACTGTGGTACATTTAAAGTAGAAACATTACAAACAAAGGAATAAAGTAACTCACCCGGTTTATTATATACACTTTTGGGTTTTTCTGTTGTAAAATCATCGACTATGACCCATTGATCTTTATTGGTGTTATTATCCGACAATAAGGAATCTAAACCTTTGTTGGAGCTGTATCCACCACTCGCGTTTCTATTCATACTAAATCCTGACGAAACATTGTATTCCTCAAAGAAACCATCATTGTCAGATATACGCAGTTTTCCTAATGTACTTAAGCTACTTGGTGTTGACTGCAAATTTTCCTGTTCTATTGTCTTCATATCGTTAATTGCAGAATGGCTTATTCCACTGAAAAGATGAACAATAAATTTTTTGTTACTTTACATATTGTTTCATGGGTTTTGTTTTTAATTAAGAATTATTTCTGAATCTAAGTAAGAATTTTCACAGAATTTCAAATATGGTATTTCTTACGTTTTAGCATTTAATCCCATGCCTAGTCGTTCAAACTGTTCGGCTTTTTTAGGATCACTTTTTTTCATTTGTTCTTCTTTTTGCTGTTGTTGGACACTTATATCTTTATAAGCCAACCTAACTGCAGCTTCACGTTCTTCTTTTTCCTTTTCGGAAAGCGCCATTGCGCGAGCGGTGTCTTCTTGAATGTGCAATTTCGATTCTTCCACTAAAACAGCTTGCTTTTCGATATCGGCAAAGTTTGTTTTCACCCTAGTGGCACCCAAACCACTCTTTTTACCAAACTATAAACAAACAATTACATATAAAAATAAAAGAAAAATACATTTAGTTTACCCCTGGTTTCCTGGGTTGAGATTTTCTCATACCAATTGTTGATTTTCTATCGTCGGCACTTGTTGTCATGGTAAAATCAACTTTTGGTCCATTTTGTCCATCTAATTGTGCTTCCATGGAAATTGGTTCTGCTTTTGTTTCTCTCTACAATATAAGAAAACATAATAAACAAAGTATATACAAAAAAATGGAACAGAGCACTATATTGCTTCACAAACAAAGACAGATACATAAGCGTGTTGCTCTAAAGTTGTAAATGTTGTAAACTATTTATGGTTGATGAAATATTCCGAAACAAAGCTGTACCTTCTTATAACAATTTCACTTGTTAATTTGTATTACTTCATGTATTTTAGAATTAAATAGAGTAAGAAGCGATGACGTTTTCTAACTTACACGACAAGGACAATTTCTTTTTCTGACTATTCCGAGCAGAAATTGTAATACATAGGAACAAGCCTTTTATTATTTATGACACAATCAACATTAGAAAGTTAAAACGCTGACGTAAATAAAACTATCTCGTATGACTAATTACAGACTTATCTCATTCTGACGTCGACTTTACGACTCAAGCCCATTATTCAGATCTAAAGCAAATGAATACTGGCTACTTCATATTAGTTAAAATCAACTTACGTCCGTCACTGACTGCTGATAGGTTAAGTTAGATGAAAAATTTTCTTGTTCGGAGAAGAAATCCAATTCCTTATCTTCCTTCACATCTTCAATGTTAGGATACAAGTGAAGCTGAGATTATGATACAAAAACACATATGAATGTTAGCCAGTCAAAAAATGTAAATATTAAATTATTTAAATCTTATTTTTATTACTAAGCATATAAACCAACATGCAAAAATTGATGTTTAACTTGGAGGGTGTGCAGCGATTTAAGTAGAAGCCAGCTGCAAAGAATATCATGAACAATTTTGCTTTTTGTATTAAAATATGGATAAAATTTAAATTTTATATTCACTATTATATTATACAAAGCAAAGTTTTTAAAAATATATTAATAACATTATTATAAACATATTGGAGAGTGCTATTCAGTTTAATTTATTATTTTAAAATAGTTGACGATGTAAGCTGGCATTTTGTGATATTCAATAATGAAAAAAATAAAAAGTAAAATATTTTAACTGTAATACATCACTAAATACAGTGTGATCGAAAAGAAAAACAAATTTGTCAAAGTAAGCCATGAACAAAAATCGGCATGTCGTTACTTGAACCACTATTTATTTCTTAATGTCAAATTGACGTTTGCCAAAAATGTTGTCCAAACAAATCAAAGCTTGATAGAAAATTGCTCCTGAAATTCTTCATAACAGGCAACGTAAGAATATTGCTATTAACCTTTGATTTGTTTGGCCAACATTTTTGACAACAATTTGACATTAAGAAATAAATAGTGGTTTAAGTAAAGACATGTCGTTTTTTGTTCATGGCTTACTTTGACTAATTTTTTTTTTCGATCACACTATTACATTGCATGAGAGCAGTTCCAACTGCTTATTTTTAAGTTTATTGCATCTTATGCTTAGTTACTAAATAGACGACTGATTGATTAATACCAATACATATATGTAAATAATGACATGCAGGAAGTAATATGATTTCATGTGTAAGTATGTGCATGCATGTATTGCAAAATCTGTTCTTAGTCATCTTCATGTTTGAAGAAGCTGAGGTGCCTTGTTCTATGCCATCTCTGCATATTTATTTGCTCTGAATGTTACACAGCAAAAATCAAACATAAATTAAAAATAAAAAAAGAACTAAGGCGAGGTAAAGCCACGCCTACCTTATTTTGTAGAGAGTCACATTGCATAAGATTCGACTAGAACATCGAGAATACAAACACAATTAAAAAACTCACAATCACGTACCTCCATGTTTTTAGTGGCATTTAACGCAAGTTGTTGTAATTTATCTCTATACAACTGGGCACCTCGAGAATTGTATTTCTTCTGGGCATCTGGTGTAATGCAATTGTACTGAGTAAAGAATTGCAACTGCAAAATACTGTACATTACATGTACTCAATTAAAGAAGACGCAAACTTACCGCATTTGCATTTCCACCCAGTTGCATTTGCCGAAGTTGTAACCATGTCCAGTTGGTGTCCAACTGTGTCGATCTAACGAATGTCAAATGCACTCCTAAACTTCGATGTACCGCTGAACAATCAATACAAATGAAAACGCCATACGTTACACTGGACCATGTGGGATTCTTTGCATTACAATCGAAACAAGTCTAAAATATTATTATCACAAATGTCAGGTGCAAAACTAATAACCTAATTCTTAAGAGTCGATGATATACTTACTTTATTGGCTGGTATTCCTCGAAGCCTAGTAAAAACTGCTTCTATATCAGTTTTACTTGGCGCGATCTCCATATTATACAATGTTTTAAAACGCCAATAAACTTAAAACACGAATGTAAAAAGACACGTTGTCATTACTTTCTGTCACTGAGCAGTCATGCGCTGTGAATTAACCTTTACCTACTGGGGGAATTTTAAATAAAGATTGTTTATTTATACGTTCAATTATACGAAATTAGTTTATAAAGCAATTAACTAGAATAATTTATTCGAAAAAAATAACGAAAAACGAATGGAATTTAAAAACGAACTAAATATTCGTTTGTAAATTCGTCTTTGGTCATGTGATCACAACCGCTAAGTGCACCACCACACATCGTTTGTAAACAAAACAATAATTTATAATGTATGTATTCGTAACTTGTCAATGTTAATCGATAGTTTCTTTTATTGTATTGCTGTGCAATGTGTAATACAATTTGTTGCTAGCAATTAAGTCATAATAATAAAAATGGACGTGATATCACAAAAATTGGAACAACAAGTAAGAATTTATTTATTAACGTAAAGAGAATCGATATTTGTTCTATTTCGTTTTCAGCGTCAATTAATGGAACAGAAAATGAAGCAAAAACGTCAAACCCCCGGAATGATTCAGGCATCTGATATTCGAAACACGACAACAAAGTCACGATCGAATAGTGGTAATAGAAGAGAATTACATGGTAATTGTTTGTATTGTAATGTTTAATATTGATATGTTAATTAAATTAGCACATTTAATACGTTTATATTGCTTGTTATAATAGGATATGATGGTCCTTTGCAATTTACTATGAGCAGAGACAATAATCCAGACCAAGTAATTTCAATACTACCTAATTCGGATCGTTTAGAAGGTGAGAAAATTTCTTGTTTCATAAAAATAAAAAATTATTGAACGTATATAGCAGAGTCTCCTCCAGTTGAGCGAATTATAACAGATAATGAACTAATGGATGTAGAAGATGAGGAATCCACAATTGTTACATCAACTCCTAATACAGGAAATGTGTCTATTAATCCTATGATAGAACAACCTACATTTATCAGTCAAACAAATGGGGTAAGTTATTTTTAATGGGGATGAAAATAAATAAATGATTGAAAAAATAGGATTCAGTTTGAATAAAAATAATGAAACTAATAAGATGCAAGCAAACCTTTCTTATATTTTAATGTTTTATAAAGCAAATGATTTAATAGAAAACTTGTAGAAGAAAGATCTATTGGTATTTATTGAGACAAAGTGTTGAAGATCTTGGGGTCAAAAATCCAAAAATTTGTTTTTTTACATGTGGGAATTAAAATTCTTTGTTAGTGATTAAAAGTTAACTCCATGATCTGTGACACTTATATGTTGGTTTCAACTTCTCGACGCTGAATAATAAATTATTTCTCACATGCACAACTGTTTCTCTATCCACTTAATCTACCTATACACTATAGCCATATATACAGGATCATTCTGAAATATGTCGCACTATTTCAACAGGCGATAGCTGACCTTAACCCAAACCCAAATCCGCAAAAGCGGCGGTTACTGTCTTCACTTAAAATTTTCAGTATTCAGTTCTAAATACGGCCCTGTGTCCATTTCAATATGTGTCGCGTTGAAAATCTACATGAAATGTTGCAAAACAACCTTTATTGTCGATAATTCGGCGTTATTTTCATATCAGTTTCTAAAAATTCATTTCATCAACGTAAAAAAATTCAATGTCTAGGGAATTATTGATAAATCGTAGGATGCACGATATATTTGACCTTTATTATTTATTTCATGTAATTGGTTTGTTGCTACGGATACGGTACCCGTTGCTATAAAGTGTACTTTTCCTGTTTCGTCTGCACGAAATTACACGTCATGGTTCAAAATTAAAAAATAACAATTATTATTGATTCGTGCGTTATTATTATTGTCCTACACTTAGCTTTCCGGTTTTGTTATAATTACATACTTACGTTATTCGTTATAAATTCAGGACAATCGTTATAAAAAAATAAATTATATAAAGAAAATATTCATTAAATGCGTTTTTTGACTTTTCAAAATTTCTTGATTTCTTCTTAGTGTATTTTCTGGAAGAAGCGTTGACAATATACGAACATTTCTTAGACAATAAAATTCACCATATTGATGAACGTTGGTATATTGTCAGTACTTCTTGTCCAGAAAATGAACTAGGAAGAAATGTTAAAAATTAATAGTTTGATTTTTTAAAAATTATTTTTATAATTTAATCAAAAGACATTAACAGTGTTCTTGTAAAGTTTAAAAACTGTTAGTTCAAGGTGCCTTCGTAGGAAAAAAATTCTTGCGATTCAATATTTTATTGAAATCTGCTTTTTTATCTTGTAAAATATTTGCCTAAATTAGTTAAAGTTTTCTTTAATGAATTGATGCAACAATTATAGTAAAACATGATGGATTCTCGTACTATCTCTTAAAATTACCTTGTGATCTTTCAATTTAATTGTTTAAAAATTATTTGAAACACATTTGATAACATTTTATGTTTGTTGTAATAAAAAGTGTATAATGTATTTCTGTAGGATTAAAAATTGTAGAAATAAATTTTGTTCTATAGAATACTTTTTTTTCTCTATATCTTGTAATATTTTGTATGGTTAATAAACATTATTATTATTATTATTATTGTTATTAATATAATTAACTATCATTTAAATATAAACAGAAAACTCACAAAAATATTTTACTGTCATGTAAATATTTCTGTTAAGGTTCCGGAGGTGGAAGGAGACATAGAAGGAAATATTGAAAAATTTGTACTTCAACCGGCCGCACAAAAAGTATTATATAAATGTAGAATAACAAGAGATCGTAAAGGAATGGATAGGGGTTTATATCCAACGTATTTTTTACATTTAGAGCGAGATTATGGCAAGAAAGTATTCCTTTTGGCGGGTCGTAAGAGGAAAAAAAGCGCAACAAGTAACTATCTTATATCAACCGATCCTACAGATCTTTCTCGAGCGGCTGAATCGTATGTTGGTAAGCATAATTTCACTGAGAGAAACATGAAACAGTATTTATTGAATGCAGGTAAACTTCGTTCAAATTTGTTGGGAACACAGTTTACTGTGTTTGACAACGGGAGATCGCCTCGAAAAAGTCCAATGGATGATTTATTGCCTCGCCAAGAACTAGCTGCAGTTATATATGACACAAATGTATTAGGGTTTAAAGGTCCGAGAAAGATGACCGTTATATTGCCAGGTATGACTTTAGATCATCAGAGAGTCACCATATTTCCACAAGATGACAGTGAAGGGTTAATTGAAAGTTGGAAGGCGAAAAATATGGATAACTTCATCGAATTACACAACAAAACACCAGTTTGGAATGACGACACTCAGTCATACGTTCTTAATTTCCACGGTCGTGTGACGCAAGCATCTGTAAAAAATTTTCAAATAGTTCACGACAGTGATCCTGAATATGTTGTTATGCAATTTGGTAGGGTTGCTGAAGACGTATTTACCATGGATTATAGGTATCCTATGTGTGCTTTACAAGCTTTTGGGATCACATTAAGCAGTTTTGATAGCAAGCTGGCTTGCGAATAATATGTGCCTCACATGTAACTTATTACATTTATTGAATTTTTTTCAATGTAAATATATTGATGATTTTTTGACTTTTTTTTACTATTAAAGTTAAAAGAACAAAAATTTGTAATATGGCACGTATTGTCATAATCAGTGCAGAATTTGTATGTACAATTAAGATAGCAATTTCTAGTCGATATTTTTTAAGTTTTATCACTATATGTTTACAAAAATGCATTTTTTTACTATAGGACACTTTTACAATTATTTTTACACCCACTTTGTTGAGAAATTTTGCAAAAATTTTCAAAGACGATAATCAAATTTCTACAGTTAAGAATTATTTTAAATATTTATTTAAAAGTAAGTACATTTTGAAAAAGTAACATATTACGGTTTGAATTTATGGCACAGTTAGCGTTTGAAAGCATTAACAGTTGTAGTGGGAAGGTTTTATGCATATGCATTCTCAGTTCACATCGTGTTGCACTATGACTAAATGTGTGCAAGACTATACTCATTGTGAGTTTGTTTGATTTTGTTTGTATGAACGAATGGGATTGATTTTCATGCTCGTTTATTGCTATTTATGGGTGTTTTTATCATTTGTAAATTGATTACAGATTGTCAAACATTTTATATAATAAAAATTATGTTCTTATATACATATTTTTTTT
>JAFFZR010027586.1:0-25135 GCA_018397195.1 Lethrus apterus | reverse complement strand
ATTGAGTTACTATTGAAATAATTTATTATATTTGAAATTATTTTAAATTACCTTTACATTAATAATTTAATAATATACTGAATTGTTTTAGAATTAAACTTGATAATGGTCGAAATACTCGACTAGGTTTTTTCCACGTTTTTCCTAGTCTTACAGCAATAGCTGGAGTATATAGAAGTCGTAACTTGGGACGCAATAGGGATTAGGAATTGTAAAATTTGATTCATTAATTAATGTTTAAAATTATAATTTCAACCCTTTGAACTAATTGATGAAACAAATTTAGTGAATAAATAACAAACGACAAATATATTTATTACCCGACGAAGATCACGAAACACATTTTTATATTTCTTAATATTGTGTGTCGTAATAAATATATTTTATTGCACAACTTGAGTTTTAATTTGGTTGACGCTCAAGAAAGAAAAAAAAAAAGGTAAGTATTCTATCAACCAAGAATTTGACACTAATAATTAAAATATGAAGACTTTCCAGCAAAAACTTTTAACAAAAAATGAAATAATTATTTGGGGAAAATGCTCGCCAAGAAAAAAAATTTGAATGTTTAATTTTCACTGTTATAAATATTTAAAAAATGTACATAATTCTTATAAAGATCTTGAATATCATAATCCTGATTAATGGCATTTCCCCAGCCATTTAATATAATTTTTAATGTTCGTATTTGCTTAAATTTAATGCTTTTTAGGTGGAAGTACCGACACAATAGCTTATTGTTTGCATGGAACCACAGACGTAACAACTGCAGTTCTGCAAATAATTTTTGGAGACTCATTAGGATTGGATTTAGTATCAGTATATGATGAAAACCAGTTACTGAGGCTATATGCAAGTGTTTTAAGTTATGGTTATTTAGGAGATGTTGTTTATCACAGTGACAGACATAGATGGATGGGGCCTCGTAGATATGAATATTCAGGTGATTTTCAAATGGTTTAAAGATGTTGTTTGTGGATGTTGCTAACTGATAGGTGAATGAATGTTATTATTTACATATATCTAGCTGCAGCACAGCCTTAATGTTAATTTATCTGATCGAGCATAATGGGTTGGATGTATTCATTATTATTTTTATTGATAATGTTCAAATTAAATTTGATTTTGTAACTATTAATATATTTATCCATAGGTTTTAAGAAAATTATATCTAACAAAGGCTATAAAGGTGAACTAACGGTATTATCGGATCAGGAAGAATTTACAGAATCTCGTTGCTATGAAAATTGTGCAGATTGTTCAATAAAGAGCAATGATAATAGTAATTCAAGTACGGAAGAAGAATATTCATGGAAAACTGTAAAAGGAACATTTTTTATGATTAGTGGTGCAAATATAAGTTGTGCTTGCGCTCGAAGTCCAAATGGAATTGCACCATTTAGTCATTTAGGTGATGGATCTCTTCATGTTGTACTTGTTCATCATACAAGCTTATTGAATAATTTACGGTTGTTTCTACGCATGTCAAGTAAACAGGGTAAAATCGATGATTTGCCATTTATAGAAATTCATAAAACGAAAGAATTTTGTTTTCGATCAATTGAAGGTGTGAGTAAATGGAACTGTGATGGTGAAGTGCAACCACAAACAGATATACATGCAAAGTAAGCTTTGATTATCTTTTTGGTGGGTAATACTATTTATGTTTATAGAGTGCGTTGCCAATTACTTACAGTGTATGGTCGAGGGTATCCAAAACCATCAGAAGAAACAGCTACGGGTTGTTGTAGATTTTGTAAAGAAAGTTAATTATTCCTAGCAAATTTATTAGTTATATTTAGTTTTAATTTGAAAGTGGTTTGGAGCTGTCAAGTTTTTAGTATTTTACCATAACTGTATTTTATTATTAGAAACACATTCCTGTTTTTATGAAGTATTTGTATATTTTAATAAATACATAACATTTTTCTTAGTTCTTTTAATTTGATCTTAAGTCTTTTAGTGGAAATTTCGTTTTTAAAAATTGTTCATAATTTGAAAGGATCATACATACAATAAATTTAATTTTACTATTTAATAAGCAATATAAATAAACAATAACTGCTTTATAAAAGAGGACATATTAAATTAATTATAACCGAATTATAAACATAATTTATACAATTAATTAAATGAATAACGTTACTATGTGCATGTACAACAAAGGTTCTACATATGAAGAAAATGACAGCTAGATTATATAGTATACATATCAAATATATTTACAATAGAACTATATTTATAAAATAACTTAAATAATTGAACTTGAATTTTTGACACCATTTGCAACTGTATAATTGGGGGGTTGCAACAAATCACAGAATTGTAGCAGTGCTTCACGGAGAGGCCTCGAAATTTGAGATGATGTTGTCGTCGTACATTCCACAAGGTGTGGATATAAGTTTATTAATTGTTCCCATGATGCTCTATCTTCTGAAATAGTTTACGTTAAAACATATTTTACATAATAGATGAAAACTAACCTTTCCCAACTGATGCCTTTTTCATTGAAATTATCAATGTTGTTACGGCTTTTAAGACAAATGACACTTCAGAGAGTCGGTACCTAATTAAAACACAAAAAAAATATTTTTACTTATTTGTGAAAATATTTACCGTGGTAACGGACATTTCCCACTATTTTTCTCATCATCTACATATTTTTTTAATACTTCTTGAAATCGATGAAGCAAGGCGGTTACAGCTAATCTACCAGCTACACCACTCGAGTTGTCATCTGTTAATACTAATGCTTCATTGCCACCATCGATCAGGGAAAATCGAAGTAAAGTTTCAAAACATGTCTTTGCGAATTCTTCACGTAACGTTAATTCTGTTTCAGAATTAATATTTGCATTTGTGGCTGAATGAATTGACCCTTTGTTCAACAAAACAACAACCTTCAATATAAAATCTTTAGGAATTGTTGCTGAATATGGAAGAACCTGAGTACAAAGTAATTCTATTAATTGACAATCTGCTGCTTCATCAGCCACAAATTCATCTAGACCTCTATCAGCTGGAGGATATCTATAAAGGAAAATATTTCAGCAAAGATGATAACATTTTGTTAACTACATGGAGTAATTATTTCAATTATAAATAATTATCCAGTGTACAAGAGCAAAACAAGTATCTAAAGGGCTAACGACTGTAGTTTTCCTGCCCATTTAAAAAATTCTACATTATATTGAAAAATATAAATACTTTTATTTGGACATTCTATACAATACTTACGCTTTTGGAAAGAGAAATTCATTAAGAGTTTCAGCAAGTTGTTTCCACATTAAATCAAATTGATTTCCATGACACCTTGCGACAGGTAATCCAACTTTTAAAACGGTTATCAAACTACTTGTGGCTAATTTCCAACTGCTACTAGATATACAATTATATTTTAAAGATAATGGTATATGTAAAGCTGCTATGATGTCATGTAATATATTGTTATTGATTATATCAACATGTTCTGCAGTTTTCTCATATAGTTTTACAGCCATTGTCAAAGCTTTCTCACCAAATGAAATATAATTTGTGCTAAGCCATTCAGGTGACACTTTGAATTGTTTTGAATCAATTTTATAACTAGGTGGGTTACAAATAAATTTGCTGAACACAAGGTATTGTTTCAATATTTCTGGTATCATTTTGTTTTTGTTTTTTGACATAACTTCTTTCTGCACAAGTTCCACTGCATGTAATACACCATCATGCAGTACATTTAAACTAAATTCCGTTGTATTTGATAACATATATTGAGTATTTTCACCACAAACTGGGACTCGAACAACATTTGTTAAGACTTTACATAATTGGCGAAGGTCTTCAATTGTGAAACGCTGTTTAATGTATTGAAAAATATTGGGAAAAATTTGAACTAAAGCTGTCAAATAAGTCTGATTTGGAAAATATACATCATCAGTTATTTCTATATCTGTATGTGGCACATTAATTTCTGTTCCAATTTTTAACCAAACTTTCCATCCTGTCGTCCATATGTCATCATTTATGACTATTTTGTTGTCAACGTTATGGGATTTATTTACATAAAGTATTTCTTGAAACGATTTTAATGCAGCAAATGATACTTCACTGTTTTTACTTAATGCAGCATTTTCAATAAAGTCTAATAAGATGGACCAAGCTCTAGGAAAATCACCAAGAGCTTGAAGCAATTGTCGTTTTGTATTAAAAACTCTTGCCACTCCTGATAAAGTTAAAACTTGGGTTTCTGCCCATTGCTTTTGTGCTGTGTTTCGAGTGTGATGAATTAAAATATTTCCTCCTAAAAATATGAACATATCAAATTTCTATAAAAAATATAAATACGAAAAATGTTATATTGTTACCTGTGTCAACTTTTTCACTACTTGCACTATTTGACAAATTTCTTACTTTATCCAAGAGAGGAAATAAAACTTGCCATAAAACTGCTTGCCATGCGGATTGTTTTAATAAATTTCCATGTGCGCTAATTGTTGAAAATAAAGTTTGTCCCGCTGATTTTCGGACGGCAGGCCTATGATCAACACATAATTCGCCGAGTCTTGCATATAAACACATCCATAATTTGTCAAAATTTGTCATATTTAATGTACCAGGAAATTCGGGTAAAACTGTTACATCTTCAGTCAACGTTTGATTTAATTTGGCTTGGTTTTGATGAAAATAATCTGAAATATTCCACTGAAAAGAAAATAAATAAAACATACTTTTCAATACTCAAATAAGCATTTACCATAAGTCCAACGGCTGTTAATGAAATGTTAAGTTCTTGGGTTTGTAAACCAAATTTTGAAACTGTGTCAACACAAAGTGGTAAACATCTCCATGGCATAACTGGTAAAAAATCTGTTATGACTAATTGAAGACACTGGAATGCTATGCGTATCAGATTTTCACTGAAAAAAATCAAATCAGGTTACATTACAGTTAAATCTCAGAAAACGAAATTACCCTTGGTGATCAGAGACAGCACCAATTATTTCTAAAACTAAAGGCCATCCGTGTGATAACGTCTCACCAGCTCCGTGTAATATTTGCAAAACACATTCTAGTTGTTTTTGTCTGACATCACCATGTGGAACTGAAGATAATTCAGCTAGTGGTCCAAGTAAAAGTGTTTGAAGTTTCTGATTCTCTCTAAGAGGAATTGCATGTTTATGGTGAAGTGCAACCTTTACTAAATAAGTAATTGCTTCAACACCCCACTCACGCATTCTAATATGAGGATGAAGACAAACTTCCAATAAATGATTTGTTAAAGGGCACCACAATACTTCGATGCGTGACATATTTACAATGCCCGTTTCTAATAGCTTGGCTACAGCAAATAGTGATGGTTCCTATAATTATTAATTATGAGTAGATGTAAAATTAAATTCGCTATAAAACTTAAAAAATTTATAATAAAAAAGAAACTGAACAAATGATACAATTGTTTGACAAAACTACACACATCCTTCTAGTTCACCACATTTTATTACTTACTCTGTTAGAATATGCCAATTCCATTGCTTCTTGCGAGAGTTTACATAAAGCATTAATGAGGTGGTGTAATGCTACGTCATCTAGATACTGACTTGATTCAAATAATCTGCTCAACATTGTCGATAAAACAGGTAAATCAGCCATGACAGAATTAATAACGGCATTTGAATCAACAGTAATTCTTCCAGCTTTTAAACTACCACCAGTAGAAGGTTTGAGTCCCAATATCCAAACCAGGTGTTGTAGAGTTGTCAAGACTAAATGCCACGATGAGCCTAATATGCTACCGTGACAATGTGCCAGGCTTAAAAGAGCTCTCATTGATTGTAAATTTCGTGCTGTCAACATAACAGGACCTTGAGATGCACCTATTCAATAAAACATTTTATGATGAAAAATTCGAACTGCAAAGAATATAAAATTAAAAAATGTAATAAATTATTACCTACCAATAGGAACTGACGATGTTGGTAGAGGTGTCCCTACAGCAACAACTTGCTGTCTGTAATCTGCTTCCCCATACTGATTAGAAAACTGTGAAACATCCTGTCCTTCAAATCTATGCCTTGGAGCATCACCAGCAGCAACATTATTGAGAACTGTTATTGCATAATGTGGTGGTAATGAAGATTTGCAGATTGCTGTGATAAAAGCATCTCTTGCCGTTTGTAAGTCTAATAATCCACAAAGTGATGCATATACTTGCACAGCTTTTAAAATGCTTTCTGTGACTGCTTCATCCGTACTAGCTTCAATCAGGGGACTTAATGCTGCTAACAATCCACACCAACTCGAATTTATAAGCTGACGATGTAATTCTCTATTAACTTCCTTAGGGGTTTCTGGAACTTCTTGCTCATCTGGCAGCTGTTGTGGGACAATTGTTATGTGTAATGATCGAATTATTTCCAGTAAACAAGCATAAGCCACTGATATTCCATAACCATCAGTGATTATTGGAGGTTCTATTTTATCCAACATTTCTAGACTAAAATATATATATATTTTTTTTTTCATCGAATTATGGGGTTTCAATTGACTTACTAAACAGATTTTGTTTGGCCACTTGGAAAAGTAATGACTATGGGTAACCAGACGTTTCGAGATAGAAAACCTGGTTGTGGGCTGATTCCAGCACCCGCCGGGAGACCTGCTAAATAAACAGGATGTTGCCCTTGTGTAATTGGAACTAAAAATTAACACCTACAGTTTATTATTTTCTATGAAATATTTCTTACCTGTCGTAGGTAAATGTAACTGTGATGTTGAAAATAAAGATTGAACATACGCCCCTAAAGAATTGACAATATCCTGAAAAATTCTAGTAGTGTGCTTTTTAAGATCGTAACATTCACAAAATGAATTTAATAGTTCAGGTTGTATCGTCATTTTATGTAAGACTTCTAAAGCTAATGAACGCTGCCAGGATGGTTTATCAGGATCAAGAAATTTCACTATTAACGACAAGAATATTTCGCATTCTGTTACTAACAGCATGTGATATTTTTGTATTAAAACAGATACTACACGAAGTAGCCGCATACTAATTGGAAAATATGGTTTATCAAATGGTGTCGCCTGCTGAACACTGGCAGGGACCGAACTACGATATTTTATATTTGGAGAAAATAGCTTTATAACCAATGCACAAACACGCTCTTTCAATAAAAAACTAAATTCTGCATTTTTATAAAATACTGCGGAAAATTGTGTCAAAACAGATTCAAGCAACTCCAACCCAAAGGTTCGTGTCATTTCTGTCATTCCTATCAACCAGTATGGTTGATCTGCATTTACTAATTGTACCAAATCTTGAAATAGTAAAAATGCATCAGCTGCACATGGTGGCAAACCTGTAAAAAATATTTTAACTTTCCACCTGCTTTGTATACTGAACGTATCATATTATCGAAACAAACAATTTATAATTACCTTTTGGTGGTGCACCACTAGGTGATTTCAATTCTTCTAAATTTACTTGTCTAGGTACAGGTGGATTTTCTGATTTAGACAGCTGTTCATCTTCCGCCACAACTCTTTCAAAAACAAGAGAAACTAATTGTCTTACAGTAGCACCAGCTGTATTAATCGTTGTAGAGTTTTTTGCAAAATGTAAACGAAAACAAAGTACTAATGTCTAAAACAAAATAAAACCATAATTTGTGACAATTATTAAACAAAACACCATACCCTAGCTAATGTTTCTCCATGCACAACTGTATTTGTAGTTAATAATAAAGTAACAGATTGCAAAACTTTAACTTCTTCTATACCAGCTTCCATTAAAACCCATAATGTGTCTGTTATATATCTGGCACCTTTTGAATCAACGACTTGTTGCATTATAAGTCTTTGAATTATTTGCAGACAACACTGAAATTATAGGTATAATAAATTCAAAATGAACCGTACTGAATGTGTACCTTAATAATTTTAACATCTTTGGATTCACAGCCTTGTACAAGAGGATACATAATTTGGTTGATGACATAATAAAATGAAGATGTTTGAGGTGTCGTTGTTGCAGTTCGTAACTTCCCAATAGCTTCTTCACAAGACTACAATATAACTTTTTTACATAGACACTATTTGTAAATACAGTAATTACCTCCTTTATTTGTGGATATTTTTTTTTTGTTTCAAGTGATAATGTTTTAAAATCATTTTGTAATGCTTCTATAAAACCTGGTGGTATATCCATTCCAAAAGTTCCACTTTCGAACGACATTTTATTTTATAAATTAAATGTTGATAATAAATTAGTTGATATAAATTAAATTAAAGGTGAGCTGGCAACTGTCAAATGTCAATACAATTAAACTATAGAAATTCATTCATTATGTATATAAAGTACAATCACTACATAATTATTCAAATTTAACATAACACATTTAAACACTGTATGTATAGTATGGTTTATTTACTACTGAATTAATTCAACATCCATTATTTACATCGTCCCAAATGTCACAATTAATAAACCAATAAATCCCTAGAAACAGCGCTGCCGCAGAAGATTTTTCCAATGTACCAACAAATTGTAGGAAAATGTACTAGATTGTACTGAATAGTGTTGCCAACGGAGAGATTTATGGACATATACCTACATTTCAATAAATCTATGAAAAAACAAGTTTTTTATGAATTGATACGAACTATTTATTTTCATATTAAAAAAAAAATTCAATACTACAAGAATTTGATGCAAAATAAAAAACTAAATCAAATTATGAAATTATATAATAAACAAAAAAACTTATTTAATTTCCGTATTGTTCATTTTTAATGGTGGTTCCCATTCACAACAAGTTGCACCGCAAGTATATTGTTGATATATCATTGTTTTCTCGACTCATATAATTACGCCTATGACCGGGAGGTGGCGATCATTTAAGAAAGTTTGGTTTGGACTTTTTAGAGCTTAAGAAAACCATGCCACTGACGAATCTAAAATCTACAAAAGCAACCACAAAAAGGAGATTTAACAAAATGCCCATAATTTTAATAAAGAAGAAAAATGTCTGAAACTGTTTTATTTATTTTCGTTTCTGAAATTTAATTACCTTTCCTGTAGATCTGACAAAATTCACAATTACAATCACAACTCGTTTTCAAATCTCTGAAACCCGCTTGGTGTTTCCCAATGATTTTCTTTCCACAATCATTTGTTTGTGAATTGAGTATCCATTTTTATGGAATTTGTTATTGAACTTGTTTCAACTATTTATATTTTAGTATAATAAATATTTTATTTTCTTTTTCTTTGTTTTATTTATAACGTGTGTTGATTAAATGATGAGAAATTTATTATTATGAGTAATCGAATTCAACTTCGTTTATTTATTAACAGATATACAAAAAACCCCAAGAATGTGTATGTAATTTATTAGTTTTAGGATTGTTTAATAAAGATTTATCTCAAATTAAGGAAAAAAAAAAAAATAGATAAAACTGTTTACGCTGACAGACAATTAGTATTTGACATGCACATTTTTCGCATAGTTTAGTTTACAAGTAGAATTATTTTGTTTGCAGAAATTTATCATTAAAGCAAATATGGTTTATATTTTAAACATTAAATCTTACACATACATATTTGAATTATATGTCTCGAAAATATTGTAAATATTGGCATTATTATTTTTTATAATAACTTTAACAACGAATGACAATTTCCAGACATTCTATTTTATTGCTTGGATATTGCACATTAAATGCATCTAATTTTTGAAAACTATTATTTTTGTAATAGTACGATATTTTTGGCTCTGCTCATTTATTATCGTTCAATAACGTTGACCTCTTGAATTTGTGTGACAATAAATTATAAAAACTGAAGAATACAGATTACATACACACATTATAAACAAAATATTTATAAACCAAGATATTTACAACGATAATATCATATGCGTAATTTTTAAATGAAAAGGTTGTTAGCATTAATTTAATATTGCAAATTTATACTCCATAATTAAATAATTGACGAAACAATGACCTAATATATGGAAATAAATTTCTTTGAAACGCATAGTTACCACTAGCATTTCTGTTTTAAAAATTATTATATTGCGCCAATTAAACACATTCTTTAACCATACCGTATGCACAAATCTGGGAAATCAATTAAATATGGCCCAGCAGAGCATATTTAAATTCTTCTAACAGTAACGATATTTTTATCAATATCATCGTTAGTTAATAAAATTAATATAGTCTTAATGAACGATACGAGATAATTATTCCCTCGAGTTTTATTCAGTTTTTTATCTACAAGTTTAGTATTTTATCTTCCACAAGAGAAAATAAAAACTTGAATATCAGGGAATGATTATCATTGAGAAATGAAAACATAAATTAAAAACACAATAAATTATACCAAAATAAACAAATGTGACATGTGACTAATGTGATTTATATTAATCAGTCATCCTGTGAAGTCATTTATTAACAGATAAATTATGTCATAATAAAGAATCCACTAACCAAATATTTTAGGACAAGTTTTAGTATTGCAATACAAAATTTCTTGTATAAAGTCACTTATATAAAAATTCATCAATTCTCGACATTTAAGAGAAATGATGAACGGACTCCTACAATACTACGCCATAACGAATCTCAGCAAATATTGCCCACAAACAAAATTAACGTTCAAGGGCACAACAAATAAACAAATAAATTAGAAAAAAAACATTTAAAGTTGACGTGTAGGAAGGAACGGGTTAAATTAAATGTTGTCTAAAAAACAATAAACAGATCTAGGAAATCTTCGAAAGGAAAAAGAAAAGCAGTAGAAAAAGAACATATCTACTAGAACTGAAAAGGAAGACTTGTCGGAAATGGGCCAGGACATCACAAGAGCCGACGCTACAGGCAGATAAGAAAAAAGAAGAAGAGAGATATATTGCGCCATATCTTTTTGTACACAAATAAATTTTTTAATATCATTATATCATTAGTAGATTATTTAACTAAAAACAATTAAATAATTTCATAGAAGATTTGAATTAAAGCCATGTTTGTGTATTTAGATTTCGTATAAGTTTCATTTGTTAATCGTCTTATTACTTTACTTATTACTTATTGAATGCCACCCGTAATTTACAACGTATATTAAACGAAGCAAACACAATAAACGCTACTATGTCTTATCTCGACTGTACATGTATATATATAAGATAACTTGCATGGTAAACTTTTAATATCATTAGTGCAAGCTCAACAACATGTGATTATTCTTGGATGTGTGTACACTATCCTATTATATCGAGAGTTGTGATCTTGAGTTCAGTCCAAAATTAGAAACGAAAGTGTAAACGTTGAATTATGAATTAAGTCATTTTTTAAGTATAAAAAGCGCTTACGCAAAATGGAGTTCAAAAAAATAATTAACAATAGAAAAGATTTCTCATTAATGACGTTATCGAACTCATTGACAAATACCTCATTAATTCTCGGTGCAATTCTAGTTTGGTTTATATCTTTAGGCATCGGAACTTACGCTTTAATTAACGTATACCAATTGGACAATCAAATAAAACTGCTGCAGACAAGTTGCGACTCTTTGAAGGAAGATATAAAATCGCTAACTCAATATGTAAGTATAATAGTTAAAAGTATTTTATTTAAGAATAACTTAATTTAGTAAACATTTCTATTTATATAATATTGTTTTTATTATAATATTGTAAATCAAACATTATCATAAATATTTCATGTGCCGTTAAATTTACGCGTGTAATAAATCTTACGACATTAAATAAATTTTGTTGAAAAATATATAACAGTATTATCGACAAAGTTTTAGAAATTATTTATTTTTACATTTTTTACATGTATATACAAACATTTATTTCAGTGGTTTGTCAATAATTAATAATTCCCAAATTTGCAATTCAACAATATTATTATAAAATAGTATAATAAAAATTAATGTACATTTAAAATAAATAAACGAATTGAAAATAATTATGAAATGAAATAAATATAGAATATAAGAATTAAACTCAAACAGCAGAAAACATATTGGGGAAAGAAAGAAAATAATTTAAGTTGGACTGGATATCGACGGGGTGAGCTATGTAGGACTGATATTTGTCTACTAGAAAAATATGATAAATTAAAAATAATGGAGAATAAAACAGATTCTTGCGGACGGATAACCATTCCTAAATTATCTGTCGGCAGAAAAAAAATAACGAACGGAAATGATTGGCTATCGATTTATAAATTACAAGATAGAAAATATTAAAAAAGAATTAATGTCAAATTTTTGATGGTTATTTTTTATTAATAAATACATTTGATTACATTTGAGGTTTTTTAGAAGTAGGTAAGTTACAAAAAAATTCAACGAAAGCATTTAAAATAGTCACGATAGAGGAAGACAAACGTGAGGTAAATAAATTATAAAAATAATAATTGTCTGGGTGAAGTGAAACCCATATAATGTATTGGTGTGAAATAATCTTTCTTAAATCTGGGGTGAAAAATTTATTATGCAACAAATAGAAAAAAATCTTAAATCCTGTTAATATGGAACTGTGTATTGATTTATCGGGATGAACTTTGTGGTATGAAGAAGTAGAAGAATGGGAGAGATATTGAATAAAAATTTATGAAGTAGTGAATTGATCGGAAAGTAATTTAGATAATTAAATAGAAAAATGATGTTTTGGGAGACAGATTGCAAGAGAAGGGATGCAGATGAAGAGCAGATTTTGTGAAGAAGATGCAGGAATAAATCACGTACACATTTAGAAAAATAAAGTGGTTGGAGCTAAGGGATGAAAATAAATACCAATAAAAAGAAATTCGCCTGGGAAATTAAATATATGATAATTTTAACATACACCAAAATAAATAAAATAAAAAGCAATTGTATGATCTAACATACGTAAATCAATAAAAATATTTATTTGAGTCATTCTTTAGTCATAGAAGGAAACGACAACTAACAAACATTATTTAAAATATTTATCTAAAATTGATAACGAAATGAAAATAACATTTTCTGTTAACCGTCACTACCACGTGCCTACAAATATTACGTCAAAGGAAAAATTTTTATTGTTAATTTCAAAAATTATTCTTTAAAAATTTCAATTTTTAAAAATTAATACTGTAAATTACATTTTTAATATACAGGTGCAAAAATTTAAAGTTATTATATTTTCTTTCCACCTCTTGCTAACAATTATAAAAGACGTAAAATTTTGAAATGTCTAGAAAAAAAGTAATTATGTTTTCAATTTCAGATGCACTTTGACGATGATACTTTCGATTATAAACTTGATGATCAGGTAAAAAATTTAGTACATTTATTTAATTATTATTATCTTACAATTTCTATATCGCATTGTCATCTCCATTTACATACTTGAAAATATTCTTTATTTTATTTCTTGTACATACTAGTCATATGCGTTTGTCCCTGTATATGTGCTAAAGTTATAAAAGAGTTCAGTTGTCATGGTCATAGCAATGATACTACGTTAACAACGTAGTTAAAACTTAAAGAATATTTTACGTATGTTTTAAATTGGTTTTTCCATTTTCATTCATGCAAGTCAAACTAGAAAAATTATTTATTGAATGCAGTTTGAAAATAAAAACATGAAATTATCGAATGAATATACCCAGATAAATTAGAAAGTTTAGCCATTGACATTGTTTTTAAATAAAGGAGTTTAAATATCGTCTTGTTAGGTCAATAATATTTCGTAAGTTTCGTAACAATAAACACAACTTACATCCTATATTATAAATGGACTTGACCTCTATTCCTTTTATGCATTCGACAACTACAGTTCATAAACAAAAATATTAGTAAATAAATATATGTAATCCATATATAGCCTTGATTCTCATTTTCATAGAGACGAAATATCTGAGAAATATGGCGCATTTGATCAATTATCTCACAGTACTCTTGATGTCGGAAGCAAATATATAATATGTTATAAAATACTCTGTCAGTATGTATTGCCACGAAAAAAAAACGCCTCTATTTTATAAGTTGTGACAGTTGTCCCTTAATTCCTGGAAGCAGTAAACAATTATTCAACCCTTTGGCAACTCGGTCAATTTTCCAGACGTTTATTTTTAATTCACGTCCTTCAAATTGGTCGTGCTATAATTGCTATTTTTGAGTAACAAGTTTTACTATACCTACAGAGCAGATATTGTATTGATTTCCTGTCATACAATGTTGCAGAACTTGGGGTTGAACTATAATGAAGAATGTTATTTCCGAAAGCTGCTGCATCATTAAATGAAAATAAAGACTGAATTCTAAATATAATTTACATTGTTAAATAATAATATAACATTAAATAATTCAGAAACTTATTGAAAATTAATTGATTATAACAAATTAAATATGAATAAATTTAATAATATAAAAGCAACTAACGAGAAACTATTTTTAAGAAAATATTTTACAATAATTTACATAATTTTTTATTGTCACAGAGTTTTGAAGATTACGGTGAATATGGGAGCCAAGAAATAATAACTACAGAAGATATTTTAAATAATCTTCTTAAAACTGAAAGAAATAAACGTGATATCGTTCAGACATCAAACGACGGATTTCCTGTAAATTCAGAATCGTATGATGATATTCCAAAGAAGAATAAAATATTAGAAATAGAAAATTTAAAAATAATATCGAATTTAAACGAACGAACGAAAAAAAACGATGATTATCCATCAATTTCCAAAACTGAAAATGAATTTTCGAGGTTTGTATTTTGTTAGAACTGTATTCCCCATAAAAATTATTTTTCCAGGTCCACTTCAGGTCCAACAGAGTCTTTGACGTCACAATATGAATTTATGAGCAAAAAATCTACTTCATTTGCGAGAAAATCAAGAGTCATGCATTTTGAGGATTCATCAAAAGTTGATAAGAAGAAACTGCTAAAGCCTATTACCAGATCATCTGATAGTACGTACGAAGTATGTTAATTATTTCAATACAAAATTTATATTTTATATTTCTCTTTTGTAATAGTTTATATCTGATGAAAGGCCTCGGGGTAATCGTAATCGTAGAAGACCTCGTCGGAGACAAATAGATTCATTTGGAAGTACGAGAATTAGACCAACTATTCATTTACATGGACATATAGAGAGTGGTAAATCTAATTTATATTGTTATTAAAAATAGCAAAATTATACAAATACCTTGGTCTTCATTTTACTATACTAACTAATATTTAATTTAAATTGAATTAGGAAATAAAAGACGTCATCATAATAATGGACATTTCAAACATTGGCTACATGGAGAATGGGTTGAAAGTTTAGGAATGGATCATTATTTCCACCTCAATGATGGTTATCTAGAATTTTTACATCCAGGATTGTATTTTGTTTATGCTCAAGTAAGATCTTTTTAAATAAATTTCAATTAATATTTTCGAATAAAATGAACAGTTGAAAATGTTCAAAAAAGCGTTTATGAATCACGAAATTTCACCGATGAAAGGATTTTAAAACTAACTGTTTGGTCAATTTTTGAACTATTTGAACTTATAAATTAATTAATTAAAAGGTACCTATCGTTAAATTAAATTGCAAAATAATTTTATAAATTTTTATTTAAGTTTGTTTAGGTTAAGATAACGTGTAGGTCACGAGTCATGACCGTTGCCTATCACATCTTCTCGGATTTTAATCGAGTATTTGGTTCGTTTCTATTTGTCAACGTTTCGTAAATAACAATTTCCATTGGATGTAAAAGAAAACATTTCATATTGCAAATTTTTTGTATTTATCTAGTTGGGACAATATTATCTTTTAAAAGGAAGAACTACTTCTTCCTGATATAGGCCTTCCTGTTACAGAATTTAATTAGTATCTATTCAACAGACTTAATAATATTAATAATAATAAATATCTAAAATTAATTTATTATTATGTAAATAGTAATTATATAATATATTATATAAAAAGCAGTGTTAATTCTAACTTCCAACTTTTAGATTTTCTATGTGGATAATCACAACGTCAATGGATTTTATGTTTATAAAAATGATACGACGATACTACAGTGTATAACATCATCCCATTCAACTAATGATGACAACTTGCAAAATACTTGTTTCACTGCTGGAATTGAATATTTTAATACAGGAGATAAATTGAGAGTTCGTGACATGGTAACCTATAGATATTCGGTATTCGATAAAGGAACGTCTTTCTTTGGAGCTTTTAAAATTGGACATGGTAAATAGTTGTTGTTAAATACTTTATTGTATATAATCATAATAAAAAATATTGTATATACGTTTAAAAATATCAGTTATCTGTCACTCTAGCTTTAAACACTATTTATTGTCTATTGTATACATATGCCTGGAAAATGTGTTATAAATGTAATATAAATGTAATCCACGTTTACGATTTTCTATCAAAGAGAATTATATTACAGGACTAGAAATAAAAATTTAGACACTCGAGATGCCAGTGGACTACGGCTTCTTTTAGCCAGAAATAGCAGAGGAGTAGAATAAGATTTTTATGAAACCTACCATTTTTTGCTTCAGTTTTAAATAGACTTCCTTATAATAAGCATAGTCTAGTTTTTGCACATAAATTTAAACACGACCGGGCAAAACACAGCAATACTCGGCCGCTTCTTCTTCAAACGTATAGGAAGAGGAAGTATACGTATATATATATATATGTATATTTATACATATTTTGGTGTAAGATAGGTTGGGTTAAATTAGGGTAATCAGATTTCCAATTCGTTTTAATGCTGTACACACATTCAAACTCCCGCTCCCCTATCTCGAATTAAGTACATACATATATAGTTAGAAACACTGCCGCCTGGTTGGGTTCGCGAAATTCGTGAAATTTAAAAGGTATTATTAAGAGTACATTTAGAGTACAAAGATGTGGGTTGGGTTCGCTCCGTAATTAAAATTCAAAAGGCGTTTTGCTGTACATCCATGCTGCATGCTGGACGTTTTGTTGTACATTCGTGCATGCTGTACAGCTTGCTATAATTCCGGACAATACAGCGAAATGTTGCACGTATGGTCACCCTAGGTTATTAAATCAACCATCAATCGTTTAAAGTATTAAAGTATTAAATTTATAACAAAGATTCCAGACAGCCTGTATATTTTAATTTTGTTATATATACTATTAAGCTCTCTATAAGTATACATATATGAATATATTAATTTAATTATTTAAACTATTCTTGTACTTAGATTTAGTGTTAATTGTGCCATTGTTAAAATCGATAATATAAATTTTAATTTATTCATTATTCGTTTTTTTTTTGCTTTGGGAAAATAATTTGTTTTGTAATTAAATTTTTTTTCGTATAAAAAATTAAAAAATTGATTATACGAATTACCAGAAAGATAAAATATCACAAACAGGTACAATTCTTTAGAAATTAGAGAAAAATATTTTAGATGAAATTTAAACTGCGTGTCACTCTTTAACTGTACGTTAAAAAATATTTTAATATAACTTCCGGTATAAGCGGAAGAGGTTAAATTATTCAATTTTTTGTATGATTTATAACAAAGCCCACGAGAATTGACAATAAATCTACATCGGTGTATTGTCAAGATCGGAAATAAAATTAATAAAATAGATGGATTACCTATACTTTAAATAGTTCTATAACAGTGGATTTTAATTGAATCAGTCTTTTAAATACATATGGTTATCTGTTATTTAAATAAGATATTGATATGATTGTAAATTCAATTATTACTATTTGAAATGAAAAACTATAAGGAAACCATTAAACAAATTTATAAAATGAAATGCACATGCGTAAATGTGATTTGAAACATTTTCCTCCGTCCTTCACCGCGAAGTAGACAGTAGGTTTTTAGGTGGTGAAGGGGTGTAGTCTATTGATTTTCACCCCAGTAAAATATCTTTGAAGATGCTTATCCGTTCTTGCATTGTAATATATATTTGGTAAGTCTTACAAAAAATTAATTTACTCTTACAGTATTCACCAATATTCACCAAAAACATATTCATGTGATTCCAAATATTCACCAATCAATAATGGTGTATTTTTTTAATAATTTAGTATGGGCATGTCAAGAATATTTTTACAAAGCCTTTTTGGTAAAATATGTGTTTAATTTGTAAATTATCATTCTAAATACACATTACAATATTTTACATTTATAAAAAATATATATTTTTTTAAACTGACTTCTATATGGTGGAAATTAAATAGCACACTTAATTTATTAACATTAATCGAATAAGGAAACGTGTGTATTCGATTCCAAAGAGCTTACTATTAATACTGTGTCCAATACATAGGTGTCATTGTGTCAATGTGATTAAGCATATTAATTATATTTAGACAAATGAATTTTCATAAAAAATTCATTAGAAAAAAAATAGTAATTTATAAGCAAATCAATAATTAATTTCAACGATTCAACATTATTGGGAAAATTTTCAGTAATTTACTATTGCTTTTAAGGATTTAGATCTGAGCCAATGTAATTTTTGGCTTATTAAAATATCAACACTTCTTTTTGATTCAACCTGTATACCAAATTAGTGGTATCTGGTTGTTCTGACGTAATTATTTGTGTGGGTTTACGTTTGAGTTCATATCTAGCGAGCTTTTAATTGACAAAGACAACAAAAGTACTGATTAGTAGGTATTCATAAATAACTTGAAAACTGATATTCTTTTTAGATTATGAAATCATCATTTGTGCAAACCATTCTTTAGTCAGGCATATGTTAGAACGGATGTTTAATAAAAGTGTCGATTTTACTGGGGGGAACTTGAATAGAAAATTGTCTTCGAGATGGCTACAGGACCACATCAACATAGGTATGTCCTTTTTTTCCTATTTTTTTTAGTAATGATTACTAACAGTCCAACATTATCCATTAAAACGCCTTATAACACAAGAGAAGAAAATTTTACGTCGAATGGCAAAGACGTCGCATAATTTTGTCTTTTTAAAAACAAAAAAATGGACGTATTTCCTATTAAACCGGAAGTGGAATCTAGGAATAAATCCGCGATCGTATATCCATTTTCGTTTCGTAACCGAAATTTTTTCAAAATGAGCTACAAGCAGCGAATAATTAACAATAATTTGGATTAAAATACCAAAAAAAAACAATTTTCGGAAAGGGAAACCCGACATGCGACGCGTCGTCGAAAAGAGAATAAAATGTTGCGTTTAAAAATTGAGAAATAAATATATCGTACCGTTTAAAAAATAAAAATTGATTAATTTTCCGAGAAAATTCAAAAGTTAATCTAAATCGCACGTAAAATATTAATTATCATTATCAAAAACGTCGACGTAAACCTAGATAATTTTCATTTTTATATTTAATTTTGAGAAAATATTCACCATCGGACGGAGAAATGTATTGAAAACGGTGCGTTAATAATTGTTATGCTCAATAACAAAAGATTTAAAGAAAAATCATCGTATAAAATTTTCTTAGTTGGTTTTAGCGAAAATTTATTAAAATTACTAAACCACAATCGATCGGAGATGGTCGTTACACTTGCACCGGAATCAATTTGAAAATTAATCGGAATATTTTCAACAGTAGCTTTAGCGATAATTGGAGCCAATTGGTTTGAATTAACATTAAAAATAAACGAATTATATTTTGAAATACACAAAACTCTTCAATCTATCATAGACCTTTTACTCCCGTTTCCTTTGTAAAACGTGAAAAATTAAACTGACTATAAGACATCAGAGTTTGCTTAATTAGATGATTTAGAAGTTAGTACATTTCTTGTCAACAAACAGCTAGAAATTTAATAGTAGTTAAGTTTATAATATGCTAGTTTGACTATGTTCAATAAATAAATTTCAAAAAATAAATATATTAATTTTAATTAAAAAATAATTTTTAAGACTTACCCTGCCAGTTCCAATGTACCATAGCGATTACAACATTTGGTCAGTGTTAAAAAACTGCATTGGAAAAGAACTTAGCAAAATAACAATGCCAGTCGTATTCAACGAACCCTTGAGCTTCCTTCAAAGAATAGCAGAGTATATGGAATATTCATATCTCCTGCGTATAGCATCCGAGCAGTCAGATCCAATATCTAGGATGCAATATGTTGCTGGTATTTTTACAAAATAGGACTTGATATAAGTGTATTGCGGATATGTATTTATAGGATTTGCTGTCAGTGCTCTTGCATCAAACTGGGAACGATTGGGAAAACCCTTCAATCCCCTATTAGGGGAAACTTACGAACTTGAGCGTGAAGAGTTTAGGATAATATGTGAACAAGTCAGTCATCATCCTCCAGTATCCGCATTCCATGCTGAAAGTAAAGATTGGGTGTTTCATGGATCTATACATCCCAAATTGAAATTTTGGGGCAAAAGTGTTGAAATTCAACCAAAAGGAGTAGTGACTGTTGAATTTCCAAAGTAAGATATTTATAGAAAATAAATTATTACTGTACTCAATAATTCATAAACTTTTTTTTATAAAAGACGAATTGCTGCTTCAGAATTAATCTGACACTTCGATACAAGAGAGAATTCGTGATTTATGCATGAATGTACTTTAGACTTCTAAATGCTAAAAGGCGACACTATAAATTTATATTTTTTCAAGTTATATGTGGTTAAAATAAAGTATAAAACAGTTATTTTCCAATAATTTTGCCATCTTCTATCTCATACTATTGAGAACGGAATTAACGGCTTCATTAATTTATATGTAACGGTGGAATAATTTTTAGATTAAATGAATCATACACTTGGACCAATGTCCAGTGTTGTGTACATAATATAATTGTTGGAAAATTGTGGATGGAACAATATGGAAACATGGAAATTATAAATCACTCCACTGGTCACAAAGCTCATTTAATATTTAAACCCGCAGGATTTAATTCAAAAGATTTACATCGCGTTGAAGGCTATATTTCAGACAAATCGTAAGTATCTTTAATAAAGAACAATTGTATTTTAAATTGTTTTTGATATTCTAAAACAGAAAACATAAGCTGTTTTTCATTTATGGAAAATGGACTGAATTTTTAAAACATACCGATTACAATTCCTATGAAGAATACCTGAAAGAAAATTCTCATAAATTTAAGAAAGATGGCGAAATGAAAAGTAAAAGTCCAAACGATTCGCCATCTCATACTCCAAAAAAAGTTTTACAAAAATTAAACAGTTTAAAAGTTGGACCATTCAAATCAAATTCAACACAAGATGTAAGTGTATATTTTGAATTTTATAAACTTTAAAAAAAAGCTTAAAAATATACTTTAAAACAAAATTGCCTTACAACAACAAAGTTAAAAAAAATATACTTATTTTTATTACATAAAAAAAATAAACATTATTTAAAATAACCCACCTTTAATGAAGTGTTCCATTTTATTTTAGGCTGCAAAATAACACAAAGTTAAAAAAATATTAATTTTTATTACATAAAAAATAAACATTATTTATAATAACCGACCTTTGATGAAGTATTCCATTTTATTTTAGGTTGCTGATGAAGCAACTTCAGATATATCAGATGGTGAAATCCCAAAAAGTGATTCCACTTATTCAATTGATATACCAAATTCATTTCTTTTATGGAAAGTAAAGGCACGTCCTCTTCAAAGCGCCGATGTAATTTTACTTGAAAGAAATATAATTTATAATTTAAATAATAATTACAGTACTACCAATTCACGGAGTTTGCGATGTCTCTAAATGAACTGGATCCAGGTATGGATGGAACATTATGTCCAACAGATTCTCGCTATCGACCTGATATTCGCAAATTGGAGCAAGGTGATATTGACGGTGCAGCTATTGAGAAAACTAGATTGGAAGAAAAACAACGAGATGCCAGTAAGCAACGGAAAAGTAAAAAATCTCTTGAATGGAGTCCTAGGTAAATGAACAAAATCATCAGCAAAAGTGTTGTTCACATTTTAATTTTTTTAGATGGTTTCGTCAGGGTTCAAATCCACATAACAAACAAGACGATTGGCTCTACAACGGTGATTATTGGAAAAGGCAATATAATACAGACGTGGATATATTTTAAACAAATATCTAGATACGTATGTCATTTATATTTGCGGAGAACCTAAGACATTTGCACAATAGCACAATTGCGTAGAAAATTTATAGAATAGTAGATGTTTATATGTGCCAAACTCAAAAGTAAAATATTGGATCTTGGTGCATTATGTTCAAAACAAAATTGTAAATCATATACCAAGTATTTCTTTAAGGATTGAGTAATATCAAAATGTTCATAAATCTATAAAATTTATGAACTGTATACGTATGTACAAAAGACAAATTTAAATTGAAGAAATTGTAAATTCCTTGTATATATATATATATATAAGAATATACTAAGAAGAAATATTATTTGGTATATGTTGTACATAAAAACAATTGGGTAAATTCAACTGTACAAAGAAACTAACATTTACTGTACGATAAGTATACAAAATAGTTTATGTGTTCCTAGAAGCATAAATAGATGAAAATATAAAGTATTTTTCACAGTTTGAGCTAATATTTTCAGCCATGTTATTTTATAAACAATAATTGGTTTTATAAATTTCATAAATTCTATCAACAGTTTCAAATTTTGTTGCAAAACAAAGAATACTACTTGACAGTTTTTTAAAACTGTTGTGTATATATGTGTGTATATCAGAATGTAGTATCACCACAGTATAGAGAAAATTCTCTCTATATTGTTGTACTACAACAGCGTTTTTGTCAATAAAATTGGCTTTGAAATGCAATTCATTTTTTTTTAATACTACTAAATACAAGGATATAAATAAATTCTATTTACTCAACACCAATATTTTGTTTCCGCTCAACAGATACTAGAATATTCATTATTAACACATTCAATTTATTTTTTAACTAAATTTTTGAATCATTCTGTGGGGAACATAGTAGGGTTGATAAAATAGCATATGAATGTTATAGACAAATTATGAAGTAGATAATAATTTGCTTAATTGCTCATTAAATATTTTGTTATCTAGTGTAAAGCTTACAATAAATTATATTATCCAATTTTAATATTGCTTTACTTTAGGCATAAATTTTGGACTTTTTTGCTTATAAATAAATTGCAAGAAAAACAAGAGACCTCCATCATTGTGTTTGTGCATTTAGTTTTCCTGAATTTTAATATGGTCGAAATCACGAAAGCTGGCGTGTCAAGGCTATTTGAATGCAACAATTTTCGACACTATGAGTTTCTCGCATTCGGTTCGTATGTTGATGAAAGAGATAAAAATTGAAACGTAAGTCTGCTATGTAAATTATATGGAACAACAAAAACGTATGTCGTTATTAAATGCAAGATTCATATGTCACATGTCAACGCCAGTGTGCCAAGCGTTAACATAAAATAACCTTACTCCTTGTTTTATTAAATTTCATTTTATATGAATAAATTCTTTTATTATTACAGTACTTATACTATAATTATTGTAACCAAAAACTACTTTCACCTACTTTCTAGGTTATGTCACATAGATTATCGATAAATATGAACTATGCAATATAGTAGATGTATATAACATATGATAATAGACATGCGATTTCTGAAACTTGATTCATACAATTCAAATATGGTCTTGATGCGCCAGCTCTCATGATTTCGACCATATAAGCATTTCATGGTGTCCCTATTAATATGCTTTACACTGTGACATGAACAACAAGTTAAAGCTAAAGCAGTCATTTCATAATGAAATTTTGTGTATTATGTATAGTAAGAAAGAGACAGATATAGAACATTGCTCAGATTAAAAAAATATGGATGTAAAATGATACGAAATCATAATGGCGCATATAATTTTAATATTTACTTCAGCGCGCAGCGCGAAGCGCCATCTGATAATGTTTTAGTTTTTGTGCGCACAGAGAAGGATATATGTATGTATATTATATTTTTGTTTAAAGAAAGAAAATCACTCATTGACGTGCAGTTTGTGTAAACTGGGATCAAGTTTATAACTATTTTCTTTAATTCAAACTCTTCGTCAGCATCCCTTCTAGAACAAAATATTTTGCTGATTCATGCGCGTATTAAACGAACGGTTGAATCTTGAGTACCTGATTGGTGTACGAAATATAAGCTAAATTAGGCCCTATGTTCTGGAATATAAGGTCGATTTTGCTTTACTAATATGGTACTACTTGATATTGCGCTTAGTTTGTGGTTGCTCATGGTCGCAAGCATATATATAGGGGTGCATCAGATTTCCGAGAATTGGTTCACGCCTTTTTTTCTTGTGTTCGTGTGAAGTGTTGACTTAATGTAAGTAAAATTACCTTAATTAGCTTTAATTTCAGCGATGATTCAGGGAACATTATAATACAAATAAATGCTATCCAAACAATTTAATTACAACGCCTGTTAACTTCATAAATTATTGTTGGTTAGATATTTTGGCGGGAACATAACTGAATTACAAAATACTGTATAAGTCTTCATACCTAACTTATTTAATCGGTAAATGTAAACATTTTAGAAGATATGCTTCTACTTTTTTATGTTCCTACTTCTGTAGTTTGATTATAATAAATATCGTTAAACAAAATTTCGGTTGGCAACAATGTAGCGTAACGTATACTTGTATCACCTTGTATGCAGTGTATGCTTTATAGAGGTAATGCAAAATCTAAAGACACCTGCGTACAAACGAATTTTAAACATAAAAAAGAAAGTACAATAATATGAGTGTGATAGAGATATTACAGAACTTCCTGCAAACATTGACCTATTAGCCGCCATATTTTAAAATATTATTGTTTGGTATATACTAGTGCCTTTGTTTTATAACTTTGCCTTTTTCGTGTTTTTCACCACCTCTCGTCTATATTTATATTATCAAATCAGCTTTTTTTAAATCTTCTTAGAGTTATTTTATTGCATAAATAAATAAGAACAATATTTTCTGGTAATTTAAGGTTATAAATATTTATAATTTAATGATTCATGTATATAATGAGCGATACATCTGAAAATTCCACTGGGAAAAAGGTTCTCTTAACTGAAGTATAATTTTACATTGTAGAATTATTCAAACGATACGTAGACATAACCTGACTTTTTGAAGGTTGGTTATTAT
>JAFFZR010027585.1:0-25191 GCA_018397195.1 Lethrus apterus | reverse complement strand
TTTTAAAATTAGTTTGTATGCTTTTACAAACAATCCTACACTAAACTTACACTTGCATAAATTAACAATTCAATAAATGAAAAATTAAATTAAATATAAATAGTGTTCTAATCTTTATTTTGAAACTGTTGAAAAATTGTAGTAGCTTGTGAATTTATTATTACTAATATTTTAAATTTAATTTTACACTCTTACACTCTCTACTCTACTATATTTATATACTAATAACTATAAATATTACATATAACATATCACGTTTTTACTGGTTGCTTGCTCACGATTAAAAATGTAAAATAAATATTATTTCCAGATCCGGATCCGGATCTGGAACCGGATAGTGGATCCGGATCCGGATCCGGATCTGGAACCGTATAGCGGATCCGGATCCGGATCCGGATATTGAAAATATGAGGTATCCGGATATCCGGATAGTTTTGGATCCGGATCCGAAATATCCGGATCCGGATCCCAGCCCTAATATTATATTTATATATTATAGACCAATCATAATCCTACAACTATTTGTCGAAACTTTTTTTTCTCTCTGTTACTGTTTACAACTTATTGAGGAATTTCTTGTATAAATATGAAGCTACAGCTATTATTTATTAACTAATATTATTTGTGATTACAATTATTAATTTGAATTAAGTGGGGTATAGGAAATGAAAGGAAGGGAAATGTTTTCTATTTAAATCTTACACTTTGCTTTTATTTTAGATAGTCAACGTCATAATTGTCCTAATTGTCCACGACATTATAAATATAAACGTGATCTACAGAGCCATTTACGTTTTGAATGCGGTATAAAGCCACAATTTATTTGTTATTTCTGTGAACGAAGATTTAACCGAAAGAGAAATTTGAAGAGACATTTGTTTAGTATTCACATTTAAAGAAATATAACGTAAATTAAGGTTTTTCTTTTTGCGAAAAATGGAAGTTTGTTATTAATCATTACCATAAAATATATAGTTTTTATTAATCTTAAAGTCTTTTTTTTATTGAATCCACAAGATAACAAAGATAAGTTTATTTTATTGTTGCTTGAACCAACTGCCCAGCGCCACCTATCGGTAAGCGGCATAACGGTGGGTATTAGTCTGCTTATATCCGCCATATGGAAACTGTAAGTTTGTTTTATTGTTTTACTTTAGTTTTACTTTACATATTTTATCGTTTAAAGTTTATTTTATTGTTTTACAAAATTTTGAATTATATTGGTATTATAGATCATCAACGAAATGAATCACAGTTTTAGTGCATTTTGTGCAGACGTAAATTTAAAATTAAAAGTTTGAAGCGTCACATTATAAAACTTTGTAGGACTAAGGCAACAGTATAATAGTAGTTTACGCGACAAGTGCGTGAAGAGGTTCATTATGAAACGAGTATGCGAATTTCACTGAAAGCATACGAGTTTTTTAATGACACTTCACGCAGGTGTTGCGTACACTATGTTATCTACAACCGTAAATATGAAGAAGAAAATAACCGAAATTCGTTAAATATAAATGCCGCCTGCAGGGTCATGTTGTCTGTCCCTAAATGTTTCATAGCAACGGTGTCAACAAGTACGGACATTTTGCCGTGGTTGCCGTGCACTGCGTTAAATAATTTACTTTATCGCAATTGTGTTATAATGAATCTATTACATCACTTGTGTTATAATGAATTACTTTACGCACTGTTTGGAGTGCGAAAAAGCCTACTTTATGTACCGGTTGTAGATAAAACATTTATTTACACGATATTTTTTCAACAAATTTAATAAGCCAATAAAAATCTGTATCATGGCGAAGTTTAAATCAAGAGTGCATCTTTTATATTTATTTAATGAAATATATAACTGAAAACATTACATATACTTTGCGCCTATCAAAATAAAATAAGTTGGTTTTCAGGCTTTCGACACGAAGTTCCTGCGTTCCTTGTTAAAAAACATAGATGCCATAAATGTAATAAATTATACAAAACGAAGCCATCTTTAAGTAGACATCTTCGAGTAGAATGTGGAAAAGAAAAGAAATTTCACTGCAGCTTTTGCCCATATCGATGTTATTATAAACAGGAATTAATGGTTCATACTGTAGCCAAACATAATTAAAATAAATATTTTTTAGTTTTTGTACATTATTATTCAACTTTTTTTTTCTTGAGCATGCAACCAAATTAAAACTCGAGTTGTGCAATAAAATTTAAAGAAATTATTACTTATTTCTGCACAAGTCCAATATTAATTTCGTTTTTTACAGAAATTTCTGTGGTAATTTGTTTAATCTGTTGTATTATTTATTTTAATTATTTTACATAAATTTAAACATTATGGTAAGTTTATAATAATAATAATGCTGAAATGAATAATAATAAAAAAAAAACAGAATAAAAAAGAATTTTTTTGCCGAAAAGTTAAATATTACAGCATACGAATAACGATCAAAGTCACATTTTTCGACAAATAGGGATTTTGATGCCATCTTGTAGTAAACCTTAAAAACTATATATCTGCATTATTAAAACCTTGAAAAAGTGATCACAGTCCGTAAAATAACCCGGTAAAATAATGGTACCCTTTGGAAGAGCGATCAAAATCCAAACCGGTGTAAGTAAAAACGATCAAAGTCCACTTGCAAATGTTCGCAACTCATTAAAGAACGTAATGCAGTAGAATAAACAAATTTAAAAAATATACCTACATTTTATTTGTGCAAGTGTTAAAAAGTGTTCAAAAATAAAAGTTCATTTTTCTCAGTTTGCTTAAAATGTGACTTTGATCGTCATTCCCCTGCACGCTTCATATGTTATTGTTACTGATTCACGATTCAGTGAACTAATAATGTTTGTTATGTACTTATTTTTTATAAAATAAACAATAAACTTTTTTGTCTACTCCCGTTTCTAAAATATAACTTGTTTGATTCTAAACCGGTGCGTGAATAGCATTGTACGCTATTCTTATGGGATTTATTTCGCACACCGCCGCCATAAGAGCTAAACTTTTTGGCACAGACGAAAAATTCATAGACATCTGTGCTTTAGTAACAAATTTTTTATGACGTGAAACGTTAAACTCAATCATTCTCGTTTTTTTGCATATTTTGTGATAATTATGGAATCGGATACAGAAAGACCGTCTACTCTACCACATATAACGGCTGCAGCAAACGCAGCAAGTACATCTTTGTTACCACAAAAATAGAGAGTAGATAGATAGAAAGTAGTAGATAGGTAGATATTTATGAAAATACGTATCAAAAATTTATGAAATGGCGCGCCAAGCAGAATATACATTCGTTTTCAGAAAATGTAATGTTGACGTACTTGGCAGAACTGGCGGAAAATTTCAAATCAACGCTTTGGAGTAACTATTCTATGTTGAAGAGTATCATCAACATCAAACATAATATAAACATCGGTGTATATTCGAATGTTCGTGCGTTTATAAAGAGAACTAACGAAAGACATGTCCCAGGGAATTTTTTTTGAGAAAGGCAACATATCCTCAAGTTCATAAAGGAAGGGCATGATGATACATTTTTATTAAAAGTAAGTCAGCATTAACAAATAGTACAAAATTCCCATTTCTTTAACTGTAGGTCAGGTTATTTCTTTGGACTTGCTGGTGCTCTTAGAAGGGATGAAATTTATAAATAACAACAGATGATATTCAAGATTTGGAAACAACCCTTCTCGTAATTGTCCCTGATACAAAAACAAAAATTATAAGAAAATTTGCTATCACTGAACATTTGGAATTTTACAGAAAATATGTGGCTCTCCGTCCTCAAAATTGCCCAGAAAAAAAACTTTTTATTAATTATCAAAAGGGAAATGTCAAGTTATCGGCATAAACAAAATTGAAAAAGAATTCCTTGCGATGCTGCGAAGTATTTAAAACTGCCTGTTTTAAACTGTCCTCTGCCTCTTTATTGGTTGAAACTGGGGCAAATTTACTAACGCTAAAACAGCACGGGGGCTGGAAGAGTTTATCCGTAGCTGAGAGGTACACAGAGTAAATAAAAAGAATGACATTTAAGACAGAATTTTGTCAATTGAAAATTCAAATAGTAATGTTGTGCAAAAATCTTGGTGAGGTAGCTGGTGTAAAGTTCGAGAACCTAACAAATTGTACGATTACTGTTAATTATTATTATTATTTTAATTAATTTTTTGTTTATTAAATTTATTTTTAATCGTATTGTCGTAGAAAAAGTATAGAGTGCATCACGAGCGTGAAGTTTTTTTACACTCGCGTGGTTGCTCCACTCGCTTCGTTCGTTTCGCAAACTCCACGTTTGTGTAAAAGAAATCTACTTCACGCACTTGATACATAATTTAGCTTACTTTTATATTGATTTAGTTTTCTTTCATCCATAAATGACTTATGGATAGTAAATACGACAAAGCATGATTTTTCCAATGCATTGTTTTCAGATTTGGATTTAAGAAATGCTTCATATTATAATTTTTTAATTTATGTTGTTTGGTAAGAACCTCATTTTTTGCGTTTTTGAAAATGAATCCCCATGATTTAACTGAACTATAAGAATATGTTATTAGTGTGAAGACTACTTGGAATAATTTGTTGGATAGACATGATGTAAGATATAAACTATGTAGCGTTTTATAAACATTATTTATTTTCAATTTATGTAATTCGTATAATTAATTATTGTAAATTTTTAGATCCATTTAGTGAACCAGTACGAGAAAGTAAAAATTCCACTTCGAAATTTGTATGTCTGCGTTGTGGAGTGTGGTATAAATCCACAATTTCACTGTGCAACTTGTAATCGCCCATTTAAGAGGAAAGAACACTTACACAATCACATATTATCACAAAAGCATTAACATCTTATCTATTTTATTCAATCTTCATCTTATATTCAGTTCAAATAATTTTTAATTAGTAACAAATTCTTAGATGTACTGTACTAAGACAAAATCGTATTGTATTTAACATTTTCAAGACAAAATAATAAAAATATTTTATTTTAACATTGTTAATCTTTTCCACTTTTCTATTAATATAAGTATGTATATACTTCCTAAATACGAAGTAATTGTTATATTTTCAGGCGTGTCTGATTACCATGCTAAAGCAGAGCAAGAATTAAAACGGCACGTTTGTCAACAGTGCGGGAAAATTTACAAGCGAAGGGAAACATTACTAAGACATTTGAAACTTGAATGTGGTAAAATTCCCCAGTTTCAGTGCAGCACATGTTTAAGTCGATTTACAAGGAAAGATACCTTAACAATGCATATAATTTCAAAAAATCATTAGTAGCATTTTTTAGCTCGATTTAGTGTAATTTGTGTTCGTTGTATAAATGTGGGATATATAAATTAAATATGTCTTATTATTTCTGTTATCTTTATGTACGAACAAATATTCTAATAAAGGTTAGTGTAACATAATTCTTCGTTCCATTATATTTTATGACTAATTTATTAAATATAAACTAACAAATTAAATTTAATAAATCGTCAGTAAATTTGGATTAATTAGAAAAAAAAAACTATTAAATGCATTATTTAACTTGAGTATATTTGCAGGCTATGGAATGAGATACTTTTGCCATAATTGTGAGAGATCATACAGGCATAAAAATAATTTAATGAGACATTTGAAGCATGAATGCAACGTCGAGCCAAAATTTCTTTGTTTCCTATGCAACAAACGATTTAAACACAAACAGATTCTGCAAAGACATACAATTTCGTGTGCGGCTCGTATGTCGTTAATCAAATAGGCTATTTTATATAGAACATTAAATTTTTAAACTGTATCAGAAATAAGTTGAATATTACAAAAGAGCTATCCGTATCCTTAAAACCGTAATTTAAAAGTGATTTCATCTATTAGAATATCGATAATTATTTCTGATGTAGTTCATTTAAAATAATTTTAGCAAAGTTTTTAGTGTGTTAAGTTTGCATACCAAACTAGAGATAGTTATATGTACGATTTCATATGTATTTAAATTTATTTTAAATAATTAATTAGTTTATGTATAAGATTAAATTGTTACTTTACTTTTTCGTAATGGTATTTTTATATACATCGTTGAAATTCAAAAACAATGAGCAATATTTATGTGGTCGGGTCGCTTTTAGTACATGTCATATGTTTTTTATAATCTATAATATGCGTAAAGATTTGTACCAATTTTAATAATTCTAAGACTATTTATTAGTCCATTTGTCAGTGAAGTGTATTAAACCATTAAAGATTTTCGTTGAAAACATTTTTTTCCTTTCCTTATTTGTAGAAGATTTTAATGATTTCAAAGTATTTTTTTTTTTTAATAAAATAGAATTCCGAGACAATATGATGGGATTATCAGGATAATCCGTTAGAAAAATATGGGATATACATTTTTCCCTTCTTAATAAATGTTCTCTTGTAGCTACGCATATTTTTGAATATTACGCTTAATTCCCACGTAACCATATGGATGCGTACTCTTCTCATATTCTTTGTATATACATTCTGAGCTCTAAGCACGTTTTTTTTTTGACGGATAAGAACCATAGGTTCGTTCGTTAGATTGGATGCACCCAAGCTCACATACACAGAGTGCAGCGTTTATCTTGAGACAACTGAATATCTCGTTAGCAAGACGTTTTAAAGAAAAATGTTTCAGACAAAAGTTATTTGGTTCAGAGGGGGAAACGCAACGGCATTACTTATTTTTCATTAGGTGGATGGGTTCAAGGTTATTTCAAGGTCAACTTCGTTTTTTCAAATGGAAACCTATACTTTTTATTTTTTATTTCGTTAGGGTTTTTAAATATGTTTTCCACGGTATACAATTTTAAATAGGTTACATGAGAATAAAATCAAGAAAACCGCCCTTCAAATTTTAATAGAAAGATGAATGAAATGAACAAATTAATCCAGTTAATCCATGATACGGCAAAATTTTACTAAGAAGAGTTGTTCAAAATAAGAAATTATGGCTCTCTAAAAAATTTCAGGAAGATCTACCAACTTTGATCAAACCGTCTTATTTTGTTTAATCACGATTATATTAGATCTTCCTTCCTAATTTCTTATTCTTAACTTTTCTTAGTGAAATTTTGCCGTATCATGGATTAAATGGATTAATTTGTTCATTTCATTCATGTTTCTATTAAAATTTGAAGGCCGTTTTTCTTGATTTTTTCTTATGTAACCTATTTAAAATTGTATATCGTTGAAAAAACGAAGTTGACCTTGAAATAACCTTGAACCCATCCACCTAATGAAAAATAAGCATTGCCATTGCATTTCCCCCTCTGAATCAAATTTTGTCTGAAATATTTTTTCAAAAACGTCTTGCTAACGAGATATTCAGTTGTCTCAATATAAATGCCTCACCCTGTATATAAATATGAAGTTAGAAGTTTTCTATTTATGGCTTTTGGGCCGTCGAATGATAAAGATTCATCCCACGGTGAATGTGGTGGGCGAAAATAATTAATAATCGTAACATTTTCATTACATTTTATTTTTCGCTTTCTATATTATTTGTTTTTTTTTTCTTTAAGCATGCGAATAAAATATTTTTAAAACTAACAGTATTTGTTTTAGCGCGTTTAACGCTGTTCAGCTCTGTTATACGAGGGCTGTTTGATAACTCCGTGACTTTTTGATAAAAAAATTTTTTTTCGGCAAATAAGCATTTTATTTTTCAACATAATCTCCTCTTAGATCAATACATTTAGTCCAGCGTTTTTCCAATTTTTTTATTTCTTCCAAATAATAGGTTTTCTCAAAGCCCTCAAAATAAGCGTTTGTTTCGGTGAAACCCACTGTTTTGATTGTTCCTTGGTCTCTGGGGTATTGTGATGGATCCATGTTTCGTCTACGGTTAAATAACGGCGTAAAAAGTCGTCCGGATTGCGGTTGAACATAGCTAAACACTCCTTTGAAGTGGTCACACGGTTGCGCTTATGGTCGAGTGTGAGCAATCGCGGTACCCATCTCGCGGATAGCTTTTGCATGTCCAAATATTCATGTAAAATGTGATGTACTCGCTCAGTTGAGATGCCTACAGCCTCAGCCACCTCACGTACTTTCATTCTCCGATCGTCCAATATTATTCCATGAATTTTATCGACGATTTCTGGCGTGATGACCTCTTTTGGGCGACCTGAACGTACGGCGTCACTTTTGCTGGTACGACCACAACGGAACCCAGTAAACCACTTCTTAACAATTGAAATTGATGGTGCAGAGTTCCCATAGTATTTATCAAGTCTTTCCTTGGTTTCAGTGATGCTTATCAACACACGAAATTCACTTTTTTCCATTTTTGTTAAAATTCATGAGGTTTTCTGCTTTTAATGGCTGTCAAACACAAACTAAATGACGCAGCTTGCTCAAAATTTGACAGTAGTCTATTAAAAGATGGTGGTTGACGGCAGCAGTGTTGCATTTAAAGTTACTGCGCGGGAAATTGAAAAAGTCATGGAGTTATCAAACAGCCCTCGTATATAAAATTTCAAACTTTTTGTTTACCTAAAACACATAAAATTATATCGTGTTGTTGCTTCTCGACAAGTGGCTATTTAAATTGCAGACGATTCGTTTTCGATTTGCCGTTTCGAAATTAAAAGATGAAAAAAATTAGATTAAATAATTTCCATAATTTTAATGATCTCACGGCTCGTATCTGCGGCCGGGGCATTGTTAAAATCTTCGTGATTAATAGTGCAAGATGGTTGTGCATTTAAATACCGAAACCCCGGCGTATCGGTTTGATTAATGATATTGTGGATCACTCACACAATACTCATGTGTATGTTCGTTTCTGTTGTGCCATTCGATTTTTTCCTTTACACTCGGATAGAGTTTAAGATGAATATAATTAATATCGAATATTTTAATGATTTTCTATAAATCATGAGCGGCCCGAACGGACAATAAATAATGTGCGCGGTACAAAGACTCTGACTTTCGATTGATTGAATACGAAGTTAAACGATTTTCAAATGGGGATAACTGCACGAACATTAAATGTGTGATTGTTGATATTTATTAACAACTGTAATTTATATTTTTATATTCATGGCATTTTTAATCAAATTTTTAATATTTTTTAACGATGTTTGTAAAAATCTAAATCTGTTCTCCATTCTATCTTTTCCAGCCCTCAATATTTCTTTCATTTTTTTCCAATAAAATCTCTCAAGATCATATTTCACATTTATCCATGATCTTACGTTAAAGAAACTATTAAAAATTGTTCTTCTTCAACTCAAATTTAATCTTTTGCTTCGTCCAGTTATCGTGAAGAAAAAATCATAAAATTAAGTTCATCGACAAATTTAACGGAGCCTACTCTCAAAATATTTTCCTCGATTTTTTAAAAAGAAAGAAAAACGTTCTTCAGTTAAAATTTCTTCAAGATCTTCAGAATCGAGTAGCACATAAAATTATTTGGGAACTCTAAAATTTTCCTTCAATTAATTTTTTTCTAACCGTCCAAAGTGAAGAATATAATAAAACAAAAATCAACCCAACATTATCAATATTTTCTTCTTTAAAAAAAAAAATCAATTTGACCGATGAAAACAAGTCAGAGGAAAATCTCGTTATGATTTTATGATCGTTTTTCTTCAACTTCAAACAAGAAACTATATTGGCGAAGAAAAGAAGAAAGTCATATTTCGTAGTCGTTGGTTTGGGTCGCAAATACGATGAAAATGTCCATTTTGTGTTGATTTAAACCACAAGTAGGCTTATTATGTATTTTTTTCCTAATTCTTCAATGTGGCAAGAGCTGACTTGAAGAAATGAGTCGAAGAAGGACAAAAATTTTACAGTTGGATTGCTCCACAAATTATTTGCGATTCAACCAATATAAAATTATTTGGGGAAAAATCCAACTCTAAAGATTTTTCTTCAATACATTTTTTTCCGACCGTCCAAATTGAAGAATAAAACAAAAATCAACCCAACCTTACTAATCTTTTGTTCTTTCTAAAAATTCCTATTCGATCGAAGAAAACTAGGAAAAGATCTCGTTAAAAATGTGGATGAACCCCACTCAATTTTAAGATCTTTTTTCTTCAATGTAATTAAACAAGAAACTCATCTGACGAATAAAAGAAGAAAGTCAAATTTTGTAGTTGGGTTGGGTCGCAAATACGATACAAATTTCAATTTGTGTTGATTTAAACCACAAGCAGGATTATTGTTTCTAATTCTTCAATGTAGGAAGAGCTGGATAAAAGAAATGAGTCCAAGACGGACGAAAAAATCTTTACAGTTGGATTGTTCCACAAATTATTTGCAACTAACCAAACTCAATTATGAAGATTTCGAAAAAATTTAACTCGATGAAAAAATAACAACATTGAAGATTTTTCTTTCTTCTTTCGCTTAACTTCTTAGTTTATGTGAACTATTAATTTTGAACATCAATCTTCATTTTTCAGACTGAATTCAATGTTCAAACCCAAAATCCCAGACGTAGTTTCTTTGGAATTTTATTTCGAAAGGGAAAAAAGAAGAATTTCTTCTTTCTTTTATTTCCACTGAATTGGGTTCGCTCGAGTCACATAGTCTTGTCACAAGAAATCGACAAAATAGTGTGAAGTTTAATGAATTTTTGAAGAAAGTATTTATTACTTTTCTTTGTTAAGACTGTCGATGAGATTCTTCAAATTCAAATTGTTGAATTGGTCGCTTGGATAAAACCGCGATGAAAAAAAAAAGATTCTTTTCAAATTAATTGTTTAACTTCTAAGTATGATCAACAGAATGTGCCTGTTTATCATTGGGTTGGCTTGAGTTCCAACAGATTTGAGGACGATAGCTGGAGGGAAAATTAATTTCTTCTTCATGTCCTCTTCGATAAAATGTCGATGGGATTCTTCAAGTTTGTTGAGCAAAGTTGTGATAAAAAAATTTTTAATGGGAATTTTTTTTATCCTTCCGATAAACGACGAAAATGTGATTGCAATTTTTTAATATTGTCTCACTCGGTGTCCCTTTGTTTAATTTTTTACGTTTTAGCAATCACATTTTCTTTAAATATTACGATGTTTATCGTGGCTTCAATAAATAGAAGAGCTAGAAGAAAACGAAATCCGCAAAAACGACAGATTTATGTCTTTCAGATTAATCCTTTTTCGAAGCATCTTTTAGAAATTTTTGAATTCATTTCGATTCGAGTTTAATTTTCCTCTCTTAAGATGATTTACGTTGATTCAAACGTCAAAAAACATGTAAAATTAAACAGTGAAGACGTCCGTAATTTCTTATTTCAATTTTTGTTTTCCTCGATAATAACACATTAAAATGGCTCGTTACGAACGTAATTTATCTCGCAACGCGCCGATAATTAACACCTTTTATAAATTACAGCAAAAATAAATTAATAATGTTAATAAAATTCCGTCCATGAAACTGGTTTGGTTGTGGCCTCTCGATCGAGCATATCCTTGTAATTTGACATTATTTTTCCCCCGACCGAAAATCCACTTATTAGATTAAATTAGATTTTAACATTACGAATTGTAAATATCAAGGTCGATTTTTTCCGGCGATTATTACGCAAATCGATTTCTGTAAATTGAATTTGTGTCGTCCAATAGCGTCACACAAGATAAGTTTCAATTACGGGCAGAAATCTCGGTTGAAATATGACGCCTCGCGAGAGTAATGATAATTAAAGATACTAAAAGCTGCTAAAACTCGTTTCTCGGATACTTACATCATGTAAAACTATTCGTCGGCAATTTTCCGAGCCGTTATTATGTCAGCTTATGCGTGCGCTTCTTGTTTGTTTTGTAATTGTCGTTTGTCGACGAAATTTTCGGCTTAAATTGACGATTTAAGTGCATTAACTCGAACCGACTCATCGACGCGACGGTTATTTGTGTGTGTATCCATGAATTAAACATAAATGTAAAAACCACACATCTCTTGATTATATTGACCATTGTTTCTTAAATTTACGTTTTAATTATTTGTTTGAAAAACAAAGAGAAATTAATAAAATTTGTATACAGCAGCACAGGGGACGATAGAATACCAAAGGGTCGAATTTGTGTTTAAAAAAGAATTAAGAAGTATGGTAATAACTTTTGAAGCCGCTACATAAAAATAAGGCAAAATAAAAAATATCAATAATTAATATCCACGCACAAAGTGATTATAAAGAAGAAGAAGAAATTGAAGATTTATCGCAAGAGATTTAATGAAAAAAATATGACGTGAAAAATAAAATGAAAATAACAAAAAAATATGAATATAATTATGAGTATGAGGATATCAACAAAGGAAAATGGGGATCATCTGATGGAAAGACAATTATTAATCAAATCAGTGTGTAATGGAAAATACAAACGCAGAGAAAGTAAAACATGTGAGAAGCCTATAGATGTGCTAATATTAAACCATTTTGCGGTGTCGATAAAAAAAAAAGAATTTAAGGAAAAGAAGAAGTAAATACCTAATAAAACGATGAGTTGGTAAGAGAATGGGCCAGTTAGATATTAAAAACTGTTTGGAGACAAACTGAAATAGGAATTGGAAACAATGCAACAAACAAAGTTAATTGATGATAAATGGTAACACATTGAAGGGAGGATAAGTTGCAAGATCTAAGAAAGAAATAGACAACACCTTCAAGCTACTGGAGGGGAAAGCAAAGGAATATGGACTAAAAATTAATGAGAGGAAGACGAAGTACATGATAATGGGGGAGAATAGTAAAGGACAGCCAGGCATTTAGTGGGGAGTATGGAAGGAGGAAGACGAAGTGCATGGTAATGGGGGAGAATAGCAAAAGACGAACAGGCAACTTGGTTGGAAGGAGGTACACGAATGGAAGAAACCGAGAAAACCGAATATCTAGGAGTAGTGTTAACAAGCAAAGAAGACCAAACGAGAGAGAGAGAGAGAGAGAGAGAGAAAAGCGATTAGCAAAATGGAATCAATCGGCAGTAGGCTAACAAGGATACTAAGGGCTGAGAACGTAACAAGAATGGTAAAAATTAGGCTGTATCAAACAATAATAAGAAGGAGGAGGAAGGAGGACGCTAAAGACAGGAAAACCTGGCAGAGGAAAATGAAAAAACTAGAAGCCAAAAGCCACTAGGCTAGTTGGTTTGATAAAGAATATTAAAGCAAAAGAAATGCTGCTAGAATATAGTTAGTGCACAGAAAATAAAGACTATAAAACCGGAGAACCAGAGAACAGCAAAAGAACTAGGCAGATAAAAAAAAAAGAAAATATATCGAAAAAAGAATTGACCGGATAGAAGAACATTTATCAAGAAATTAAGAATGGGAGAAATCCCAATGGAAAAATCATTTACTAATGGACTCGGTCATATAGATAAGATGAATAAGATAGGTATTTTAAGGAAATTCTTAATGAAAATAAAAAAAAGACAAGGAAACAAACAGGATACAAAGATGGTAAAAGTATGGAAATACCAAGCGAGTAAGAAATAAAATAAAAATACAAAAAACAAAAGAATAACCAAATACTGTAGAGAATGAAACACTGGCAACAATTTTGAGAGAAGGTGGAGAAAGTTTATAAGCCATACAAGAAGAAATACAACATAAGTTAACGAGATCGTTAACAAGAATACTGAGAGTTAAAAATTTTACAAAAGCAAAAAATATACAAAACAATCAACAACAATCACATTGTGTTTTACGGATGCGAAACCTGGAACCTAAACAAATCATTAGAATATAAACTGGAGATTTGGGAAAGAAAAATTCTTAGCGAAATAAAAGAATATCAAATTCATTTTCTTTTATTCCTCCTTGTCGATAACAATTAAGGAGAATCAATAAAAACGCTTTGGAGGGAGTAAGAAAATGCAGAACATGGACGGCGAACACTGAATTTTTAGAAAACCAAAAATACGACTTAAACAAAAAAAATGAAACTGAGCAAAACTGTCGCATCGGCCGCCGCAATATGAAAGAAGATTTTAATTACGTGAGATATTTTTGCGACAATATAAAAATTTTATTTCTCGGTAAATAGAACAAACTTAAAATTCTAATCATTTTTGTTATCGAGCAAATTCGATTTAAACGACATCCGTATACTCCAAAGCATAAATTTCGCGTTTTCGGTCGCGCGCGCATTAAAAAGTGTGACGCACACTCGATTTAATAATTCCAAAACGCACGGAAAACGATTTTCTTACGGCGATTTGTGCGACAAACAAATGAATATTAATGGCCGATAATACGTGAAATTAATAATAATATCTAAAATAGCTCGTAAACAAAGAATTGCACACATTCTGCCATAAACGTAACGCACTGGAAAAAAAAAACGCAAAAAGGATGTCCCATACGTGTCGGAACTCAAATTCCGTCCGCAGACAATTGAATTGATTGCGGTGAAAGTTTTTCCATGGCGTCAGTTTCACCGATCGGACTAATTTGTTTCAAAGCAATCAAATTTTACAACAAAATTTTAAAATTTTCGAAAAGTACATTAAAACGTTTCCCAATTTAACTTCTAAGACGGAAGGCGATACGTTTTTATCTTTCTCCCACTCACGGATGTGTATAATCAACATATTAAACGGAGCAGATAATGAAAATAACTTAATTCTGTGCGTTTTTTCCGGTTATTTAAAAATTAATTTCTATGCACAATTTCATTGGTTTCAACATTCGCTTTACATTGTTCATCTAAAAACCTTACATTTTTTAATTTGGCGTTAAATTTTTGAAATTTGATTTTTTTAAATTCATATTTATTTATTAAAAAAACAAATTTTGTGGATATTTTTTTAATTTAATTTCTATCCCAACCTAAATCTATCCCCCAAATCCAACCAAACCTCAACATATTCCATTTCAACCTTAATTACATTTTGTTGACAACGATTCTATTTTTTTAAATTAAACTATGTTACTGTTATACAAAAAGACCCAGGGAAAAACCAAGTACAAATCCTATGGAAGAAAATAGAAGGAACTGCAAACACAACAAACAAAGCACTTTCTGTAGGTCAGTTTTCATTTTAATTTTTTTATTTATTTATTTTTATTGATTTTTTATTTTTTTAATTTTTTTCAAATAATTGTAAAAGGTGTATTCCCGCCAAAGGAAGTTGATTTTCAACGCGACACAAATTGAAATTGACAAAGGACCGTACTTAGAACCGAATGCCCACATAAAAAAATGACATTTTTTGGAATTTGAAAATGAACATAGGACCGCCGTTTTTGCGGATTTGGGTTTGGGTTAAGGTCAGCTATTACGTGTTAAAATATCTGTACTTATTTAAGGAAGATCCTGTATTTAAAAATCTGAGGGTCGCGAATCACAGCAGTTTTGGAAACTTTGCTCTATGGACAATAGAGAATTTTATGAAAAAAAATCAAATATAATTTCCTTAAACAAAAACAAATGATGGCATTTGTTTTTCAAAACTTGTGCTTTGTTTTTCCGCAACGTTGATTATGTTTTCACGATTGACAATTGTGTGTTGTTTCTGTAAAGTGAAAATAAATATAGTTTATTTTTGAATATGTGGATATTTTTTGATTTCATTTCTATTTTCTAATTGAGGTTGTTTTTCTTCATTTCGATATTTTTGGACTTCATAATTCTCATGTTTCTTTTGCAGTTGGTGTAAGCCGTCAATTTTCCACAAATCCAACCTCATAGAATTGAAGGCAACCTATCCCGATCACGTGACCTTCGTTTTGTTGAGATTATATGTATTTTTCTTATTTAACCTTCTGTTGATGTGCCAATCAACCTAGGGTTGAATGATAGAACAATGAATACAATCTATTCACGACTCAATTCCAAATTTTATCCAAACCTAGCTTTATTTAAGTTTTGTTGTGTTTACAGTTCGTCCGTTTTATTAAATCTTAAAATATTTTTGTTGAGTTTCGAAATGTGTCAACAAATAATCGAATTTAGACAGCCTACTTCGATTCACATTCACAACTGTCAAAATGCGTCAACAAATAAAAGATTTTTTACAGGCAACCTCGATTTACATGTACAAGAGTTAAAACGTGTTCTCAATAATTAAGAAGCATTTGCACAGCCCATTTCGATCATAAACTGTCAAAAAGCAAAGAATTTTTAAAAATTGATCGCTGTTTTAGAACTTTCAAATTTAGCAGAAAATATAAGAATTATCTTCTTTTTTCGATCAAAAACTCATGAAAACCTACTAACTTTCAAAGCCTTCATTCTACTAAATTTTACTGTCAAGGTGTCGGTAAAAATGTAATTGGCTACTTTCTTTTCAGTCTTGGACTATCATCCAACTTGGCCATAGTTAAACAAATGCTATCCAACACAAACATAATTTTAAGAAAATTTGATTTATTCGATTTTTTGAGGATAAATCCAACCCACTCTTGAATGTCGTGCTACTACGTGTTGAATAAATTAATATTCCACAAAACAAAATTCCCGCCAATCCAACCTCATCAAATTGAAAAGCTGATCCAACCGAATCAAGTTACAAATTACCTTAATTTATCGAGGTTGATGTATGTTTTTTATTTTTTTGCTCAAACGAGTATTAAATGAAATCTACACAGCCTACTTTGATTTCAAACTGTCAAAACGTACCAATAAAAGAATTTACACAGCCAAGTCGAAGCAAAAATTTTAAACTGTCAAAATGTGCCAACAAATTTCCAATTTTATCTTGTAATTTAAAACTGTCAAACATATCAGAAACAATCGTTTATTGTCTTTCGAAATTAAACTATCAAATACGTCGATAAAAAGGGATTTTCATAGCCTACATTGTTTTCAATCTGGAACTTTCAAAATAATTCAAACAAAAGAAAAACACAGCCTAGTTCCGTTTACACAACAAAATGTGTCAATTAATAAAAGAATTTTTATATCTTAGTAATTTTAAGTATTTTAAATTTGACAAAATATGGACGAATTCTCTTTCCCGCTGATCTTCAATTGTCAAAGTATGTCAAAAAAAAAAAAAATCCAGCCCACTAACTGACATAAATAAACATGAAAGAATTTCCAAAGCCTATTTTAACTTGTAAAAGACCACATAAATTACATTTTTCATTGTTGATTCATTTACTTTTTTATGTAATTTTAAATTCTAACCGAGCAATAAAAGAGATTGCGACAATTTAGAAACATGATTGTGTTTTACAGCAAACGCGCTGTTTGTTCGAAGAGGCGCAAAACAAGCCGGTAGTCTTGTGTCTTTGAGATAAGACGTTAAAACAAACGTTTCTATCATCAAACGGGATTTCACCGACACAAACAAACAGTCGAAAATGCGTCATTACGGGACTGAAAATAACATTTTGGTAAAACAAGTCGGATAATTCCGCACGCCAATGGTGGGCAATTAGAAACCGGCGGAAAAACAAATGCAATCTCTCCTCGGCCAATGAGACGCTCGCAATCATTAAAACAAATCAAATCGACAATTAACTACGTTTAACTTAATTTATCTCGACTGTTCGAATTAAACAAAAAAATAACGATCAAATTAAATTTGTTCGACAATTCACATCTGACGTAAAGAACGACCGCAATAACGCGATAAAAATCGTTATAAAATCCCAAAAAATACGTGTATCCATGTAAAGGCATAAAAAGGACATAAATAGTCACGAAGAATTCGGATTAAATGGGAAATTCGGACCGCTTCGCATCGCGCGCGCTCTCTTCGCGTCACGTGCGCGCCCGTAAAGAAAAGGAGACGGGGCACGCCGCGAACCTCGAGAATCGAAAGAAAAGGGAACAAAACGACGCGACACTCCTACGTCTCTTAAAGTGAATTCAATGCGAAGTTTTTCGGTCATTTTTATTTTTTCTTCGCTCCGAGTTGTTTAACATGTTTGGTGGTAGGGGGACGACGAGAAATTCGACGATCTTTGGATTCTCTTCGAGAACATTTACTGCGATAGGAACACGAAACGGAAATTAAATTATTCAATACACAAATTTTGATTAGATGTGTTTTTGTTTGTATTATTATTATTATTATTATTTTCTTTTCTATTTGTTTTTTGTCGAAACCTAAAATCTCGAGGGGTAGATAAAACAAAGGTAGTTATTTATTTAATTACTTTTATTTTCATTGTTTTTTTATTTTATACAAATTTATCAATTCGTTTCCTATCATTCTTTGTTAGGTTAGGAAATTTCCATGGAATCTTCATTTTTGCGAAATATGAAGATAAAAACTAAAATGATCTTTATAAAATATTTAGCCAACTTTTGTTCATTTTATGTCAATTTTTAGGACTTTAAATCTGCGTTTGCAGTCCACTATTATGTCAATTTCTTAACTCTTTTCAAATATTTAATTGAACGGGAATTAAAATAATTTATGATCATATTGGATGTATTTTCAGCAAAGCATTTTTTCTTCAATTAAATCTATTGTAAAATATTTAAAAAAATATCACAGAAATAATCATACATAACTTGAAATCTAGAAAAAAATCCATACAACTAAATTACTATGGCGCCACTTTAAATTGCCAGCGCTCTACGTACAATAATTTTACATATCGACGAAACGCCCCCCGGCGATTTAAAAATCCCATGTAATTTACGCCATTTTTTCGAATAATTAATTATTAAAACTGTCCGTTTTGTTGGATACGAATCGCCCGACTCGAAGTGTTAATTAATAATTATAAATGATTACATTTATACGTTGTATTACAATTTTAACTGTCATTTTAATCACAATATGGCGCCAAGCAATTTGACGTTCGGTTGACAGCAGCATGCTAGAAATTTGCAATTTTGCAATTTGTCCCCTTAATTGGAAAATTGCCCCTTTTAATTGAGATATCGAATTTAAATTCTTGAATGTTCGCGACCGATCTTCCACGGCGTTTCTTCTATAGATAGCCTACGTAATGCGCGTCCACTATTAGTGAAGTTATTTATATTATAATGCGATGGGTGTTCAATTTGCTCTTTTAAATGTAATTTCGAGTTAAATTTTTAATAAATATTCAATATCTCCGTAATATTACAAGATAAATAAATTAACTTTCGCATCGACCTAATTTAAATTTGCATGAAATTATGATCATTTCGGCGGGTTTTCATTGTTAGCGGGGCCCACCATTTGCATAATGAGGTTTAATACAAAGTGCTCGGTAAATGGAGCGGTCGAGACTTTCACGAAGGTTAACGTTGATGTTTTGGTTAACGAGCATGGATTCTTTGTTACTGGGGACAATTTTTGCAAATCACTAAATTTTGGAAATAAAATTTCAAACAGAAAGAAAGAAGTTGCTATGAACCAACCAATAAATCCATAGAGACGATTTTTATTAAAAATATATACATTCCATACGTCGCGCGTCGTTAGATCCAGGTCTTTCTAACCAATATTTTTCAATTAAAACCAATTTTTTAAAAATTCTGTTAGAAACAACATCAAAGTTGTCAAATTATCTAATATACGAAAAGAAATAAGTTTCATAGGTTTGTTTATATATCTGTTGTCTATCTGTCTGTCATCTGTCAAGATTTAAACAATTTATAAATTCGCAAATTAATTTAAAATGTGTTTTATTCACAAACATTTTGGGATTATGTGACGTCATTTAACTCATATTAGTGTTTGTTTCATGCATCAATAATGGATTTGAAAAAGAATTATGTATTTTAATATTTAAAAAAAAAAAAAACTCTGTACCGTGCCTTAAGCAAACATACAATTTTGCGAAGTATTTACACAAAAAGTAAATTTTCACTTCACTGCATAAAATTCATTGCATCTACAAGGTTTTCTATGTAAACATTTGCATATTGCTTACATCGTAGAAATTCATTACAAAATTGAAAACATAAATGAGAATTTCCAGAAACGCAATGCTAATAATTATAGTTTTCTAATGGGAATTTTGTAAATTTTGTCGTCCAATAAAAATGTATTAATTGATAAAATTGATACAAGTTGAAGCAGCTTTATATGATATACCTATGTTAGTTTGTGGTCAGTTATAAAAATTGCATACGTGCAAGAAATTGGTTATAATTGTCTTTTATAAAATTATGTATTTTGTCCAATTAACACAAAGATTGGGACATTTTTACAATGAAAAGGTGAAAATTTGGATAAATACAGGATATTTTTTTATAAACAAATATTTCTGGCTAATAGGTACCTAAACATGTTTCCAGGTTACCTATATATTCTATTACTACAGGGAATTGTAAATATTTTTTTACAGTTTATATTACTATTTTTAATTAATATTTCTAGTTGATACTAATGTTCTAGTTTTTATTGAAAAAGAAAGAAAAACATCTTCCAGTTTTTTAAATAATTTGTGTTTGCAATTAATATTGTTAGAACTGGATCACTGATACTTTTTGAAAACTTTTTTTTATACAAATATGATCAAGACGATCTAACAAATAATTTTGGGAAAAAGGGAAACATTTTTAATTGGTTTTCTTATGTTTTCTTAAAAACTGTGATATTTTTTTGTATAAATATAATCAACAACTTGAACAATAATTAGAAAGATGTTGCCAGTTTAATTATTTTTACAAATATTTTTAGTTTAGATCCCACATCTAGAACACAGCAATATTATATTTCTAGCCAATAGAAATATTTTCAATTTATTTTCAATTTCTAATTAATATTTATTTATTTCTAGTATAAAATATTTTTTTACAAAATTCTGTTAAGATTTAAAAAAAAAAATTAAAAAAAAAAAAAAAAAAAATTACAAATTTTTAATTAAAAAATTAAATTGCGAGCTTTTCGTAATTTTCAAAATTAACAATTAAAATTGTAAAAATTATAATTTATAAAGAACATTTGTAATTTGATTAATTAAGAAATCTAATTTGTAAAAAATTGAAAACATCCTGGTTTGAGCTTCCAAGCTTATAATTTTCACTTGATCGAAAGCTCAAAAACAAAGATAAGAATATTTTTATATTCTGCAAGATATTTGTGAATTTTGCTGATTTCGAAAAATTTTAATTTGGGACTGATTTCTAGATATAACTTCATAACTGGACCAACATTTTTTAATTTAATTTTTAATTTTAATCGATTTTTTTAAGCATTAATGGAACAAACGTATCGTCGACTTTAGATTACCTTCCTGACGTTCGTTTTTTCAGCCGTCATGCGTGCAACGATCATGTAGTTTCGGGTCGAGCGCTCATTTGTTTATCTTCAGTTTTGAAGGCACAAAAACAAAAACACAACGTTTTGATTGTTTCGGATGCACGGAAAATTGTCACAAACACTAATCGTTTTAAAAATCCTTCGCCGAGAACGTATGGAACAAAAGCGACCGTCTACGAACCAAAGCACAACTACTTGTCGCAAAAAGGGGTTGGTTTGTATGAAGGGCGATTTATTTCCGATGCCTGATCGAAACTAAGCGTCCTGTGCTTATTTAAGCGGCGGCTCGAGACCGACTGAAGACAAACACATTCTGAAATACGTAGTTTACCCCCACCAAGGGGACTTCCAATCCCCACCGCGGCGCGCGTCCGAAAATTTCAGTTAAAATTCTGAAATTATATTGGTTAAAGTCGTGAATAGGCGCTAACCTCTATTCGAATCGAAGTCGGCGGCGAAAAAAATTGAATGCACGTCGCGGTTACCGCGATCCTGCCCGGTCGACGTAAGGATTGCGTGCACTCCATAAAAAAAAAGAACGCAACTAGAAGCGGGGGAGGAGCCTGTGGACGTTTTGGCGTGCGTTCTCGTGTATACACAAGGCGACACTTTCATTCATGACGAAGTTTTCAGGCAAGGCTCGTGACTCGTGCGTAACCATTCGTCTGCGGTTTATAACCGCCGAACGAGAATGCCAAAAAAATTCCATTTCAGTACGAATTTCTCATATCGGATATTAATGATGATTATTACTATTATATTGGAAAACTTGAAGTTTTAATGTACTCTAGGAACAATACGACAACATTTAAACGCGTACACTTTTGCATAAACTAAAAATTTGTCCAAGTAAGCTTTTAAAAATTAGATTTCTTAACATAATTCGCATTATTTTTGTTATCATAACACAGTCGTTTGTGGAACTTCCTCAGTTTGTTAAACCTTGGGGCCTGCTTCAAAAAGCAGGGATTAATTATGAAGAAGCATATTGGATCAAACACTGAGCCTTTGGAAACTATGAATAACTTCTACACGTTGATACACAACATAAACATCAGTTTTGTAATAACATCAAATAAAAACAAGAAATAAAAAAAAAGCGATGAAGAATGTGAACTTAGTAAATGGACGACTCCAACCAAATATAACAACGCATAACTGAAATAAATGAGCACCAAAAGAATTAAAACTGTATAGTCACAAGCAAATTTGAAAATCAGAAACTGCAGTTAAATCCAATGTCCAGATCCCAACCTTCTCCTAGCTAACTGACGCCTTGAACAAACCGATTAGAAACCATTCTTCCCTAAGTAAGTCAACATATTCCAAAAAAGAAACAAGTGCAAATCTGATATTACGCATTAAACATATTTTAATAAATTGTACAAAAGTCTAAAGAAACCTGCACAATAAACTAGATTTTCAAAAAAAAAAAAAAATTAAAAACCATTGCCAATGATTTAACTTTAATTATAAAAGAACTGATTTCTAACAGATCAAGATTTTTTCTTATTGGTAAATAGTCACAATAAACAAAAATACATTGGGGAGTAAACGGAAAATAAAGAAGTTTATGGAGATGTAGTACACAGAAAAAAAAATAAAAAAGACATTTATTTTAGCAAATTGACTTGAATTAAACTCTTGAAGAAATTTGGACTACAAACTCGATTTTTAAAAACCAATCAACAGGATTTACCTCCAAATACAAAAGAACTGAAGTACAGATTAAGGTTTCTTCTTGTTTGTACATAGCCTAACAAAATAAAAACATATATTGAGAAGTAAACGGAAAATAAGGAAATTTAAGATGTAGACCACCAAAAAGTGACAGAATATAGTCATCTATTTCAGCAAAAAAAAGGTTATTAGAGACTGAAACACAAATTCCTCACTACCATTAGGTAATTAATAAATTGGACAAAATCCTGAAGAAACACTATAAACACCTTTTTCAAAAACTCTATCAACGGAATCCTTTAGGAAAAATATGGAAGAGAAATGAAATAACCTATTTCAACGGGCATTACCGGTCTAGTGGCGTAGTAACAATATCAAGGTCTAGAGTTCAAGTCTTAGTGGGGACATGGTAAATTTATATCACAGATTTACAATGTTTCTGACTTTGAATAGGCCTTCCGACCGACCATTCTGAATAGGCTTTCTACGTTTCCCTAATCCTTGCAGTGTATGCTGGAATAGTCTTTTTAATACAAATTCTTCGGGAAATGGTGAGTGAGAAGCAAGGGAAAAAACAAACAAAAAATTTGCTTGGTTGAAAATGAACGTCAATCTAATATTACTCATTAAACATACTGAAGAAGTTTGCACCATAAACTCAATCTTTAAAAAATCTTTCAACGGTGTCGTTTGTGAAGGATTTAACTACAAATACAAAAGAATTGATTTCAAACAGATCAAGATTATTTTCTTGCTTGTAAATAGTTTGCATATAAAAAAAAAAAACATAGGGAAGTAAAGGGACAATGAAGAAATTTATGGAGTTCTAGTTCACAGAAAAAGATGGAAAAAGATAAATAAAGTCAACTATCTGTGAAGAAAACATTCGATTTTTAGAGAATGATGCACTAACTCAACTGAGAAAATATCAAAATACAACAACAAAAACATCAACTGCTAGAATATACAGGGTGTAACATTAGTACGATATTCTTCGATATCTTCGTTGCTATGCAAAATACAAAAAATATTTTAAGACAAAAGTATTTTGAATTTATGGTCTCCACTACATAAAATCATTTTCAGTTATACGAAGTGTTTCGTTTGTGCGCAACCACGAACAACTTTAAAATTTTAAACGGAAAACCCAATATATTATTACATTTTTGAATTCCCTGGGTAATTCTAATATAAGTTTGTATAAAATAATATTTGTCTATGTCTATTCGTTTTTAAGATATTTGCATTTATTCAGAAATTTTGACGGCTGACAGTCTTCGGCAAAACGCCTATAGTTCAATAACGAAATACAGCAAGATCATGAAATTGTATGCAACGCTAGAGGGATCTTTAGTGATAATAGTAAAAGCATTAGAAATTCGATATGTAACACAACATACTTAATAAATCTTCTTTTTTTTTTTGAAATAATTGAAATGCGGAAAACTTATTTTTTTTTAATGGAAGTGCTATATTTTTATGCATTTATGCATTAGTCGAAAGCAAAATTTAATTGTCTATTAATTTGAATAAGCAACATATGCAGTTAAAATTAATAATTTTCGAGATATTGATGTATTTTTTAATTTTCGTACTTGTCATCCTTCCTGAGAACCATAAAAGTAATTTTTAAATGTTTTTTTAAGCTGATAAACTACGAACTAATAAATAGAATATGCTGTAAATAAGAAGATACACCAAGCTTTACATTTCAAAGTTTCATAATATTCACACATTAAATAGAGAAATTACAAAATGCCATATTTTTAATAGGAGTTACCTATAGTTCNTTAATTTGAATAAGCAACATATGCAGTTAAAATTAATAATTTTCGAGATATTGATGTATTTTTTAATTTTCGTACTTGTCATCCTTCCTGAGAACCATAAAAGTAATTTTTAAATGTTTTTTAAAACAAAGCCGATAAACTACGAACGAATAAATAAAATATACTGTAAATAAGAAGATACACCAAGCTTTACATTTCAAAGTTTTATAATATTCACACACATTAAATAGAGAAATTACAAAATGCCATATTTTTAATATGAGTTACGTATAGTTTTGTTCCGTTTTGTATATTCAAAAACGAGATGTCGGTTATGCTACTTTTATTTTTATTTTCTTATTTTCCAAAAAATTTTTCCGTTAACATTAATATATTATTTAGTTTATAATAAATAATATTGCGTTCCAATCTTATTCTATTATTTAGTTTTTTTTTGTGGAAAGAATGACAGAATACGGTAATTGGGATATAATGAAAATGCCATGAAACTTACATATTTTGATTAACGATGAAACTCAAGAAAGCAGTAATATTACATAAAAAATATAGCATTTTGTGATCTCTCTATTTAATGTGTGAATATTATAAAACTTTGAAA
>JAFFZR010027584.1:0-25297 GCA_018397195.1 Lethrus apterus | reverse complement strand
TGATCTTCTATATCTATAGTATATAAACTACAATGCAAATAACGAGATTGTTAAATCAATATTTTCAATATTGAAATATTTTCAAAAATCTATTATATTCATAGATTTTTGAAAATATTATTTTTGTTAAAGCGGTTTTTGAAGATAGTCTTCTGAGGAAACGTTTGAATTTAAAATTGTGTCTCAAAAAAAAAAAAAATAAATAAATAAATTTCCATCAATTAAAAAGTTATCCTTAACTGTTACACATAACTGCTGAGATTTTCTCATGAATTCACAAAATTCTCTACGTGCAACTTTTTCAATCTACCGTTAACGTACACGCGATATTATTGTTCTAATTTAAAGTGAAATATTGAAGATATACAATTAAAAACGCATATGTTTACTCGCATGTTCGACATCATGCTCACGCTAAAGCTTACGATGAATTTTAATTAGACGTGTCTTACGTTACGCCATATTTGTTGCTGATTTGGCGTTTTGTGTTTTGATGATAATACGGGATATACAGATAATTTAACAAAGGATTGATGGGTATTATTTTTTTGTCATTGAAATAAAACATATTGAGTATTTAAAAAAATTTCATTTTTAAAATGACTTGTTCTTTTTTTTTCATTTGAAAATAATAGATATGTATTAATATTCATTGTACATACGACAGAGTTGTGGGTCAAGGTTGTCGAGTGTCCCGGGCGTTACTAAATGTAATATTCATAAGAATTATGAAATTATTTTTCTTTGTTCTTCTGTTTTCTTTGTATCCAGTGTTTCTAGTCTTTGTCGTTATTTTTATTTTTGTCGTTGTTTACGGAACACGCTGTACATAATAAATAAAAATTTATGGCAAATATTCTTGGAATTAATTAAATAAATAGTGTTGATTTACTCAAAAAATTGCTTGTTTTTTCTATCCGAGCAATTAAAAATAACACAAGTCAACACGTCTCAAAATTACGTTACAATTCTCACTCAACATTAGAATCTTCATTATTATTTAATTAAGAGCAAATGATCGAACATTTTCTCATCGCTTTGCGAACGTACCACGGAACAATCTGCTGGGAAGATCTCGAGCAACGTCTTTGTGCCTGTCTCGATAAAAATACCGCTGGGGCAATTTACATGCAAATCGAGGTGATGTAAGTTGCGTTGTTTTGTCCGACTATCCTTCGGTAATCGATTGAATCGATTCCTTGCGAAACTTTTTTAATTGATAAAAAAAATAATGAAAAAAAAACGTACTGAGCTTTGAGTTGAAACTCAACAATTTAATACAAGATTTATTATTATTATTTGTATTTAAAGATTGGGACAACGAAGATTATTATTTTTCAATTATGATTTATTATTTATAAACGTAAGTAGGTACTCATTTTTTAAATTATTTATTATCCAAATATTATCATTTTCGAAATTTTTTGAAAAATGTGCTTTTTTTATATTGGGGATAATTTACTTAAGTAGGCTTAGTAACAAAAATGCTAATCAGCAAAATATTAGCCCCACGTTTCGATTCGCCATCTTAAATAGCAGACACAGTATATCGATTTAAAAAAAAAAACTAATAAACTTGGAAATATTAAATTTTATTTCTTTTTATCAAGTTGGATTATTTTCGCACTTTGCTCGGTCATATGTTTAGAAAGACGTCGTGTAAGGTAATTTTCTGGCCACAATACACATTCGATGTTTAGTGGAAATTGCGATTTTTTATTCATTTTGGCGCGACCGATGCAAATTACGTCGCGCACGCATATTTCACGTACAAACAATTTCCATATCTAATTTTAAACGTTGACGTTTGCAAGTTTGAACTCATTCAACATCAATTATGAATAAATAATTTTGGAAGTTGGCGCGCTCACCGAACATTTTGAATATGGAAATTCAATCTTTTCCCAAAAAATTAGGATCAACATGTATTTTTTTGCGAAATATTTTTCGTATAGTACGGTCCTCGATGAAAAATGTGAACCCCTGATTTAATTTCTAACCGGTAATAATAAATTTAATCGTGTTTCGTTCGTTTTGCATATCCGTTATTTCTCGCTTAAAAGCTGTCGGCGTGATGTGGAATTTTTCTGTTATTATTTTAATATCAGTTGGTAAGCGTTATTTATTTATCGTTTCGTAACTCCCGGTACATCGAGGCATTCCGGCGAGTGCATTAAGCCACACGATGTTTCAAGCGGAGGAGAGCTCTAAGGTGTGGAAATCTCTGATGTTTATTCCGAACATTTGTTTCAGTGATAACGTAATCTTTAATTTGTTTAAATGTCGTATAAAGGTTTATTTGAGGTAAAGACGTCGTATATAGTTAAAAATGTAACTACAACTGAGGAGCAGACTTTCTATATGCATTTAAGGGCAACTGAGGGCAAGGCTTGACCCTTGCTTTTCCTTAATACTATACAAAAAAATGTTGAATAGGTATAGCCCATTTTTTACACAAAAAAATAAAAAAATGTCATAAAAACCTTTGCTACATTTGATACCGATACCATTAAGTGAACTCACGATCGTCAATTGTTTTTGGTAAAAATCCATCGAAAGAATGCTGGAAACGGTGCAAACGAATGAAATGCAAAATGTGCACGTTCAAAGGTTTCTTCGAAGTTAAGTGTGTGTGTTTGTAATAATAATAACGGAATAATCGACGTGTTACCTTGAAATTGTCGATAATTAAATTATTACTGGACGCGTTTGCAATTTTTATAATTCTGTAAAATCTAGACGTTATGTATGAAAGTCGGCCACAAAACTCCCTTTTTAATACGCCTTAAATTTGAAATATTGAATTGTGACCTTTGTGCCTGGAGCATGTATTATTTAATATGGATTCCTTCTTCCAATCGAACCATTTACCAGTTCTTAAAAAAAAAACTTGTCGTGGAAACTTACGTATTAAAGAACTTCTGAAACTTTAATAACATAGAGTTGTGATCACGTTCTTAATAATTAATAAGTTATGATTTATGGTGGGTCCACACTATCGTAATGCTGTTCCTGGAATTTTTGTCTTGTTGATTCGCGAAGCCCGGACTCATTAATAACAAATTTGTTACTACTTACAATTGACGCGAAACGGTGAATTTTCGAAAAAAAATCTTTTCACAGCTGCCGGCGTCGACTTATACAGTTATCGTTGATAAATTGAAACATCATCCAGTAAATCGAACGTCCTTAATCAAAGCGTTGTAAATCGATTTTTGCTTGCCCCAGACCCAGATACCTTGATATTTTAATTGACAAAAAATTGCTATCGAACGCTTACCGGTACGACGCACGCTTAATTGTCCTTTCGCGTTATAGTTCGCGTTGCATAAGTGCAACTTTCACTTCGTTGCGAAATCTAACGCGCGTTTGTATGCAGAACGTAATGGTACTTTCGGTAAAGTTCAAATTGTGCGGCGAGTCGGTTGGGAAACGAAAGTAACGGGATTGGGGAGTTTTGCTTGTTAGGAATATGTTTACAGCCGTTAGTCGAAGAACTTGTTCTTTGGTTATGAGGTTGATCGTGAAATTTGACATGTTTTGAAGCTAATAAGGAAGCGTTTAAAAACTGTTCGTTTTTAATTTGAACATTTAACGCCAGTCATTATGGACTTTATCAATTTAATCGTAATCTGACTAACCATTCCAATCCAACTCAATCTAGCACGTTTTTTTCGAATTATTCAGATTTAAGATTTAAAAAATCCTGATTTTAGGTCCAGTCCAATCAAATCCAACTCAACGCATTGCCTTGCAACCCAATTCATTTCAGTTATTAATTAATGTTAGTAATCCTGATCGTTATTAACACTGAACAGGTTTGTACGATTCAAATGACTGAAACATTTTTTCTTTTTTGAAAAAAAAAAATCGATTGTGTTGAAATATAACTATCGTTCATAGGGTCCATTGCTTTGAAATGCTATTCTGTACTTAGCCTTTTCCCTCCAGTTTTCTATGCTTTTAGATCTTCCAAGATGCATGTCTCCATTTTCTTTCGGCCTTCCACTCTTCCTCCTATCTGCTAGGGTTTCCAAGCTATACCCTTCACTGTTCTATCTTCATTCATTCTTTACAGGTGACCCTGATCCTTCAAGCATTCACCACAACACTTACCTCGGGACTATTGAAAATTTTATTCGTCTTTCCCATCTAATGTCTGTCAGCTGAAGCATATCGCATAAGATAAATACAAAAATTTGTTAAAATTTAAAAAATTTTTGGTTTAAAAGTGGAATGCTGATGGGCTTATTCCCTTTCATTAAAAGCTTTCCCAGCATGATTTCTGTGTTCATAATTCATTTCAAATGCAGTTCTAATCGAACCCATGCTAATCTACCAAATCGAACCTAATTGAATCCCCCAAATTCAACTCAACTACATCTAATCCAACCTAACTGTTAGTTAGGTTAGTTTAGTAACTTTCGTTTCAAATTCGAAGTCAGACCACTGCATTTAATTTATATCACCGTAATTTAATCAAATCTGGTCAAATTTTTAATTTTGACAGTGTTGTCAAATTGACAATGCCATTTCACAATCTGCACAGAGTATCTAGGGGCAGGGATAGGGACGCGTCAAACACCAAGGTACATATCGAATCACTAGAAACGCGCGCAAGATCGTAGGGGCTCGAATCCCGGAATTCGAGAAAAACACGATAGGCGCGCGGTATTTTCGTATGGATCGGTTTATTGGCCGCAGTCTGACTGGTGAGTCATATTTGAGCTATTTCTGCTGGCGCTACTCCAAATTACAAATATAAATGTTGCAAGATCCGCAAGGCGAGCAGGCAGCAGCAGTATCCTCCTCCGCCTTTACATTATGAATATGACTTAACGATAATTGTTGTGTTACGTCGTCGTTTTTTTCGCGTCGACAACCTGTATTTTTAAAGGAAGTTTTTGTTTTCTTTCTTGCTTTTCATTCTGTAGTGATATGCGTGCACTTTAATTTACGATAGAAACTAAATTGGTCAGTTTGATCTAATTTTGAAACATCAGCCTTTACGTGTGGGGTTTTCTTAAATACAGTGTGACATCAACTTCTCAACATATTTCGAATTTAATAGCGCACTTAATGTATCCGATCGTCGGCGAGTCAGGACTTAAGAATTTACGGATAAGCGTAAAAGCGATTGTTAACAATGAATCATCGTATCAGTCGGATTGTTGACATTTTTTACGCACGATGATAAATTGGTCAGGTAACTTTCTAATATCGAAGCGATGAGTAAGCTGAACCGAATGGTCAAGCAGAAGCCACCAATTTTCCATATACGAGGTGCATAGGAAAAGTAATGAGATTAAATGTAAATTTGCATTTAAAATATTTGAATTCGTCGTTTGGGAATCGTAAACAACCATACTGACGGTGTCTTTTTTTTTTTTTTTTTAATGTAGTTTTGGCTGACAAATTGATAAGACTAGGATTATGTGGCGTCATATAACTTGTATTAGTGTATTGATGTTAGGTGTCGATGTCTGTAACCAATATTATATTTAAAGTAACGTGCGAACTCATAAAAATGGTAGAATTAGAACGATTAGAACGATTAGAATTATAGGATTATATGACGTCATGCAACTCTTATTGGAGTCAGAGGTCGTACGACTGCGGCAAGTTTTAAACTTAAAGTAATATGAGAATTAAAAAAAAACTTTTTCAAAAAATATACATATACAACTCTATTAAAAGTGTAAAATGAACAATGAAATGTTATGAAAGTGTTTTTTCGTCACTTAAGACTTGTTGCGTGAAGATGGAGATTGTTATCTGTAATGACATTTTTTTTGTTGTAACAAGTCTGTGATGCAATCGCATATCAACATACCCCATTACAAAATCTTGTTACATTTTATTTGTCTTCCGCTGTACATTTTCTGGCATTTTCTTTGTTTGTAACTCTACATTAATTCGCACCGTTCCAAGTTATGCAATCGGCATTATCGAGCGTCTTGACATCTCGTCGTACCTGACAAAAATTATTATATGATCATCTGATGTTTGGCATTTTAACCATTGAATTGTTGATCAATACCAACGTTACTCCGATCAATGTCAAGTGTAGTCAACATTTAAAATTATGCGCCTACACACACGCAAACAGAAGTTGGATTGTATACGTTATCTGTTCGGTGTACGGTTACTTGCACAATCTTGGAATGGAATGCGTTCAAGTCTTGTGTAAATATTGCGTTGCTGTTGCTCGTCTTTGCGGCGGCGCTCATGCGTTTTCGACGACTGAGCTGTGTGCATTGTATAATACAAAGATCTCGGCGCAAATCGAATCGGAATTAAACACACACAGTGATTTTCGACGGTATGGATAAAACGATTTGGCAATTACTCTTTTTTGAATTTTCGAATTTTTCCTTAATAAAAAAAAAAAAAAAATGATAATTGTTGCCTTCTCTTAATTCTATTTTCAAAATGGTGAACGAAATTGCGTAGTATTGATTATTTGCCGCTTTTTGCCTGTCATTCTTGACAGTTGTCAAAGTGCCAATTAAAATTGTATTATTTTTGACAGTTGACAATTGCGTATTTCCGTTAATTGTCATATTTTTAATTGAATTTTAGCTCTTGACTTTCTCATACACTTTGTATGTAGTTCCTCCGGCAGTAAGGGTTAAATTCCCCACTGATTCTAACATGTTACTGTTCGGTGAAGGACAAATAGAAAATTCCTACATAATTATCAAACAAACATAATTATTCATTTAATTAATTATTGCCAATTCATTCTGATTAACGAGCGACTAACGGAAAAAATTGTGATAACGTAATATTCACGATTTATCATTTGGGTTAATCAATCTGTAAGCAAGTAAATGTAATTATTAATTTAATGGATTATTTCCATGCGATCACCTCGACATTTACGAGAATAAGAATCTTTTTAATTTTAATAATTTTGATTTAATCCTCACCTTTAGAATTTTTCATTGTTTTTCTCGAATGTTCAACCATATATAATAATAATCAAATAAATGTGTGTGGCGTAATAAATATTTTTATTACATTTGACACTAATCCATTAAAGTTGTAGTCAGTTGCAGCCTTTTGAAATATTTTCCACATAATGGATTCGATTTGTTAATAATTCTTTACAAAACCAATCAAATTATCATTGGCGTTTTTTTCACGTATAATCGGCGATAAAAAATCTTTATAAATAAATTGCGACTGGGCACACTGGCCCGAAGCCAGAAAAAACGACATTGTTTGAGCAACGAAAGTAACGCAACATCAATTAAGCAAGTCCAACATGTGGTGCGCGTTAATATCCATAATTATCGATATTTTGTGTTTTGAAGGCGCTATTCATAGCTTCGTCTTCTGTCGAGACTTTGAAAGCGGGAGTTAATTGGAAAAATGTCGTTTAACGGATATTATGTTGGGAGGAATGCGCGTCCAAGACGTCGTTACTCAATGCATTTTAAAGAAAAAAAATTGTAAATGCTTGTAGATGATTTCATTTTCTCTGGGTTGCAAGTTGACTATATATTTATTTAAAATTTGGTAACACGATCTCAGAACGTGGTGATAATTCAATATACAAAAAATGTTCATAGGGCTGCTTTAGGGATCATACTTAAGGCCAACGTTTTGTGTATAATTTTTAATAAATATGTTTCTAGTTTTGTCGTGAAATGTTTTATGTGGATATTTAATTTAACCAATCTTTTTATCCACGAATATTTTTTATTTAACGACGTTTAAAAATACGAAACGAAAGAAACGCACAAACAACTTACATAATAGACAATTTGAGTTCATAATGGAGCACAAATAAGTTAGTCGAATTGAAATCGTTCGCCGGAACTGAAAGATAACTTGTTTGCTACATTTATCGCAAATATCGTCCATTAAAAAATTGTTGTTGACATAAATATATCAGTTTTCTTATTTTGTTGTGTCGTTTATTTCGCGTTGAAAATTCCTAGCGGAAATCGATAATAAATAAAGAAATATTGCGTGCTAATTAAAAATTAAAGTAGTAAATAATCCATCGATTGTATCACCCCGCCTGTTTTAAGCTCCGCCTTTTTTCGTCATCTTAGCTTCGCTACTCCGTGAACAAATTCATAACAATCTCTATAAGAAACCCTTAAATAAATAGAAAGAGTTTCTCAAGTGTTCCTGTTTGTTGTGGTATTACTCACAGCCAAACATCAAAATGAAAGTTTGACTATATTAAAATTTTTTTTGTTTCTTTTTCAGACATTCACAGCTTGGTGCAACAGCCATTTACGTAAAGCTGGCACTTCGATAGACAACATCGAAGACGATTTTCGCAATGGTCTTAAACTCATGTTATTGCTGGAGGTCATCTCCGGCGAAACGTTACCGAAACCCGACCGCGGCAAGATGCGTTTTCATAAGATAGCCAACGTGAACAAGGCACTGGATTACATCGCCAGCAAGGGCGTCAAACTCGTTTCGATCGGTGCTGAAGGTACGAACTTCGAACGACGAAGATTTTCGCTTAAAAATCCTAATTTTAGAAATCGTCGACGGAAACTTAAAAATGACACTGGGCATGATCTGGACCATCATTTTGAGATTTGCCATTCAGGACATCTCCGTGGAGGAAATGACGGCCAAAGAGGGTCTCCTGTTGTGGTGTCAGCGTAAAACCGCTCCGTACAAGAACGTCAACGTTCAAAACTTCCACCTGTCGTTCAAGGATGGTTTGGCGTTCTGCGCCCTTATCCATCGTCATCGTCCCGACCTCATTGATTACAACAAGTTGTCCAAGGATAATCCCCTCGAGAATCTCAACACTGCCTTCGACGTCGCCGAGAAGTATCTCGACATTCCAAGGATGTTGGATCCGGACGGTGAGTGTCGTGCAAAATTATTCGCTTATTTAGAAAAAATCTTCTATGTATACGTACATTGAAATTTTCCAGATTTAATCAACACTCCCAAACCCGACGAACGCGCTATCATGACCTATGTGTCGTGTTATTACCATGCGTTCCAGGGGGCGCAACAGGTATAAATGAGTTGACGTCGTTTTGTGTGGCTTTTTTTTGATGATAACTAATTCAATAATTTATTTTTATTTTTTATAATAACGACGTCAAAATGTGCATTTGAAGGAATGTTTCTGCTGTTGAACTTTAATTAAAAATTGTTTTTGTAACATCGTTAAAATAATTCAAATTTATTCAAACGAGACAAATTAATTGGAATTAGGTTCCTCGAAAAATCTGACAAATTTCATTACCTTTTCAAGGGGAAAAAACCATAGCTAAATTCGATTTTTTTGTAAAACAAATTTAAAAAATATTTTGACAAAGAAAGATAGGTAATGCCAAATAAAGGTCTTTTGATCAAAAATATATGGGGGAAAACAAAAAGAAAACTGCCTATTGTACAGACTAATTACTCGACGAATTCCCGCTGTGTTTGCCGTTTGTCTAATCGTGTTGTTTGTTGTTATTTTGCATGCAGACTTACAGAATACCGCAATGCCGGATGAAAGGGCTGTAATGACTTACGTGTCGTCGTATTATCATTGCTTCTCGGGCGCTCAAAAGGTGATTTTATTTTTAATTAACATAAGCTTGTAATATTTCCCTGTGTGTGAAGCTAAAGCATGATAAATTTATATAAAAGACAATTTTAATTACGTTGTATTCCGTTTTTGAACTCACAGTAGGTATACCGGCGGCTGCCCCCCCCCCCATTAAACCGCGCCTTTTGTGACGTCTACGAAAGCCTTGAACACGGTGAACAACTTTTGATTAGCTTAAACAGTTCTTGAACAGCTTTTCAAGAGCTTTGAACAGCTTGTGAACAAAGTTGATTAAAAGCTGTTCAGAGCTGTTCATCGTGTTCGCGACGTCACAAAAGGGGGCGGAGCTTAATGGAAGAGTGGTGGGGGCTTCCCAACCGCCGATATATCTGCTACTCGCTCCTGTTTATTTTATTGTCTTACATAATTTCCTTTATCGATCCTCTCTATTCTTTTCACCCAGTTTTCCTTCCTTCCTTGTATAGTTTCCCAGATACCTCCTAAAACATCTCTCTCAGTAGTATCAATTCGTTTTTTGTGTATTCACCCTCCTTTCCACATGAACTTTCAAATCCTTTTCCATTTTATATATACTTTATCTTTGAATGATGTGCATTTTCTGCTTGAGTAATTAAATTATATATTAATTATATTTGTGATTTGAAAGTTAGAAAATTAAAAGATGAATAGTTTGTAGCTACTAAAAAAAAAATTTTAATTTCACATTTCAATTTTTTAGGCTGAAACCGCAGCGAACAGGATTTGCAAGGTTTTGAAAGTCAACCAGGAAAATGAACGTCTTATGGAAGAATACGAACGTTTGGCCAGCGACGTAAGTGTTTACAATCATCATACATACAATTTTATTTCACTGTTGCTTGTAGCTCTTGGAATGGATACGTCGCACTATGCCGTGGTTGGGCTCTCGACAGACCGACAACTCATTGGCCGGCGTGCAGAAGAAATTGGAAGAATATCGTACTTACAGACGTAAACATAAGCCTCCTCGTGTTGAACAGAAGGCGAAGTTGGAAACCAATTTCAACACTCTTCAGACTAAACTGAGGTTGTCGAACAGACCCGCTTATATGCCAACTGAAGGAAAGATGGTTTCCGTAAGTAATAAAGATAAAATTGCAACTGGTTTAAATCAACATGGATTTCCTATTTTAGGACATTGCGAATGCGTGGAAAGGTTTGGAAATGTCCGAAAAGGCCTTTGAGGAATGGCTCCTGTCGGAAATGATGCGTTTGGAGCGGCTCGAACATCTCGCTCAGAAATTCAAACACAAAGCGGATGCACACGAGGATTGGACACGCGGCAAAGAGGAAATGCTCCAAAGCCAGGACTTCAGACAGTGTCGCCTTAATGAGCTAAAAGCTTTGAAAAAGAAACACGAGGCCTTCGAATCGGACTTGGCCGCTCATCAAGATCGTGTTGAACAGATCGCCGCCATTGCTCAAGAACTTAAGTGAGTTGTAATTTCAAAATTTTCATTATTGACCACGTGACCTGCCTATTTTGAATATTCACCATCAATTTTTGATTTTTTTCCCATGTTTCCCCACTAAATAGTTTAATAGTGAATTTAAAAAATATTTTTTTATTCAGTACTCTCGAATACCATGACAGTGTAAGTGTGAACGCTCGTTGTCAACGCATCTGCGATCAATGGGATAGACTGGGTGCTTTGACCCAACGTCGTCGTCAAGCTTTGGACGATGCCGAGAGGATTCTCGAGAAAATCGACATCCTTCACTTGGAATTTGCAAAACGTGCCGCTCCGTTCAATAACTGGCTCGATGGTACACGGGAAGATCTTGTGGATATTTTCATCGTGCATACCGTCGAGGAAATTCAAGGACTTATCGATGCACACGCTCATTTCAAGGTTATTTACTTTTTACGATGACAATTGTGATAAATTTATTTGTAATTTTGCATGCAGGCTACTTTGGGCGAAGCCGACAAGGAATACCAAAGCATTGTGGGTTTGGTGAGAGAAGTTGAAACTATCGTCAAGCAACATCAAGTACCTGGTGGATTAGAGAATCCCTACACCACACTTACTGCACATGTAAGTTTATGAACAAAATTTTGTTCTATATGTCTTTAAATCCGGGTTCATTGTGATATCAAAGTGATTCCATCGAATTCATAATTAAATTATTGAAATTGAATTAGCAATTTTGTTTGTTTTGCGCGCAAAGGAAGGAATCGGCGGCGACTTAGAGGTAAAATGGTATTGATAATATCACTCAACGTTTGAACTTCCACATACACATTTTCATATAGTTTTCGTTGTTCGCAGGATTTGACAAGAAAGTGGGCCGATGTTAGACAACTCGTCCCTCAAAGAGACGCCACTCTCCAGGCTGAACTCAGAAAACAACAGAGTATCCTTTTGTTAAACATTACAATTTTTTTAAAAATTTTAATACGTGAAGAGACCTTAACTCATTTCAGATAATGAAATGTTACGTCGCCAGTTTGCCGAAAAGGCCAACGCCGTGGGGCCATGGATCGAACGTCAATTGGATGGAGTGACCGCTATCGGCATGGGACTTTACGGTAATCTCGAAGATCAACTTCATCGCCTTAAAGAATTTGAACAGGGTGTGTATGCCTACAAACCACACATTGAAGAATTGGAAAGAATCCACCAGGCTGTACAGGAAAGCATGATCTTCGAAAATAGGTAAATTAAATTTATTTTAACTTTAGTTTATCTTTTAAATGAAATTAGATTTAATTTTATACAAAATAAAAAAAAATTAGAACAGTTATTTTATTTTTCTTTGAATGGAAAAGCATCCACTGGCTTCTACTTTTATTAATTAAGAATGAAAATTTTTGTATCGCCAACGAACAATACATGCAATATCATTGGTGTTATAGTACTACATTTGGATATTCACAAGACAGGTAGGGGATTGCTGTATTGTATACCAACAATCGTAATTCATATCCATCTTGATGTAGAAAATGTTCTTTAATTATTTTGAAATTATGCTAAATTTTTTGTTTTTTTTTATTGTGTAGTCAAGGTGCACTTCAGTTTACATTTTATTCTTCAACTTTCAAAAATAAGCTTGTACGGTTCAGTTGTCACATGATTGGAGTATATGTTTATGTAACAATTTTTTTTCAGGTATACCCAATACACAATGGAAACCTTGCGTGTCGGTTGGGAACAACTTTTGACATCGATCAATCGCAACATAAACGAAGTTGAAAATCAAATATTAACGCGTGATTCTAAGGGAATAACACAAGAACAGCTGAACGAATTTAGATCGTCGTTCAATCATTTCGACAAGAATAGGACGGGCCGCCTAACCCCAGAGGAATTCAAATCGTGTCTTGTCTCACTTGGTTATTCGATTGGCAAAGATCGACAGGGCGAAATCGACTTCCAAAGAATTTTGGCAATCGTCGATCCAAACAGCACCGGATATGTACACTTTGATGCTTTCTTAGATTTCATGACCAGGGAAAGTACAGACACAGATACCGCAGAACAGGTCATCGACAGCTTCCGTATATTGGCGGCTGATAAGGTACTTTATAAAAAAATTGAAATACGTATTTTTATAATTTAATTCGTTTGTTTTTAGCCATATATTCTACCTGACGAATTACGAAGAGAATTACCACCAGATCAAGCAGAATACTGTATTCAACGCATGCCACCTTTCAAGGGACTGGGAGCCGTACCAGGAGCACTTGACTACATGTCATTTTCTACCGCATTATACGGCCAGTCGGATTTATAAATGCTGTTATAAAAACGTTTGCCATCGAGATTTAACGAACCATATCTCATTGCCTTACCCTACGTTTTTTTTTTTTTTTGATTAAAGTTATCCTAAATATAGTTATTTATTTTTATGTTGGTAGAACACGGACGAAAAGAAATCCGATGCGTCATCTAAGAATTTTTTTTGGTCCGCGTCGGGTAGAACACGCTTGTAATACGACGACTTGTTTTCAGAACAAGTTGAATCGAGCAATTAATTTTATTGATTATATAATTTAGATATTTATTTATTTTCTTTGCTTTATCCTATTTATATTTTACAGAGAGGAAGATTTATTATTTTTGTTTCAGTTTGATGTGTACAGATGATTTGCGCTGTTAAATGCTCTTTATTGTGACTGTTTTTTCCCTTCGTCGTAATTTCTAGAGGATTTTCGATGGATTTTGATTTTTTTTTTGTTTAATTGAAATTGGGCTTTTTAAACATAGATATAGAGCATTTAAATGGTTGGATTTATTTTATTTGATTAATTAAACAAAAAAAAAGAGAATTTGTCCAAAGTATACTAACTCCTATGTTTTAAAAGAAATAAAGTTTATTTAATTTAAAGGAGAAATCGAATATCATTTATTTTTCAGATAGATGTAGGCACTCATAATGATAGCGCACTTGCTATTGCTGTGCAGTGAAATTTAGTGCTCTATGTTCAAACTCTACATTTCATATAAGTTACACAGCTATGTGAATATATGTACTTTTAAAACTATTTTTAGTATTTTTTGTGCCCTTAAAAAATCTTTTCCTGACCTTTCCATTATTTAAATAGAAAAAAAAAAAACGTACAAGCGTTGCGTAAAATGCATATTTTCAATAACGTTCTTTCAATAGGGAGTTTTTGTAAACCAACGATTTAAACGTATCTTTTTGACGCGAACGTTAAATGCTACGTTACGGCGTCACTAGTATGGTAAACTAAAATAGAGTTAAAGGTCTTTCTTACGAGGCATGTTTGTACGTATCGTGATTGTCAATAATGTCAAGTTTGTTTTTGTAGAATATATTAGGATTAGAGATTTATGGATTTATGCATATGTTTATTGTTTGATTTTTTAAACTTATGCCGATTATGTTGTTGTTAAATAACTCAAAAAACTGACAGATGGTCGAGTGCGATCGCGTATCTCCGGCTAGAATCGTGGGATAACACCGCGTTTTCGGTGCACGTAGAAAGACTTAAAATTACGTCTGACGTATCCCGTAAACGCGAGAAAATGGAAACTGCGCATGCGTAGTTGTCAAAAGATACGTTCGCGTATGGTCGTGATGTGTTACAAAAACTCCCTAATATCTATACTGTGATTACGTCAATACAGATCTTGTACAGATTTGATCGATTTGAGCGGCACATAGTGAAATTATTGGCAACACAATAGCGGGTGCTACTTTAGCGTGGGGTCTGCGCCACCTGTTGGACGGATTATAAATAAATATTTTAATATTTATATTTAGGTATCTGTAAACCCAAATACTTATTTAAACACACTTTGATCACATTTGCTGGGAAGTGCTAAGAAATGATATGTTATCGTTAGAGGATTTAAATAAATAATTTTCTATGAATATGTTATTACGTTTACATAAGTATGTCGTATAATAAAATTAAATATCAAGCACCATTGCCGTTGATTGCCGTGTATTCAATCAACGACATTGCTCATTGTTTTTAATGATAAAAGTACTGTTAGAATAGGCCGCATGCTAAAGTAGAAAAGTACAGGTAGACCGCAAGCTAAAGTAGCACCAAATAGCGAAACATAAATGTTGTTACTCTCTCATTTTAATAAACAAACGAAATTCAAATTACCACTACGTGCACAAATCGTATTTTCGTTACGAGTAAACATTTTCTGATAAAAGTGCCATTAAAATAAAGTGGTCTAGACTTAGTGTCAATGCTGCATTAATGGAAGATTTTTAATATCTGGGTACTACGGTTTCAAATGTTAGCATCTTTATAATGATCAAATAAAAAGAATTTTCTTTAGAAGAAAGATGTGTTTAAAAAGTCATGAGCATGGATTTTCTTCAATCTTTTAGCAATTGGTAATTTTGAAGATTTTTGGAAACATTTTAGTAAGTAAGTAATAATAAATGAGTAATAATTCAAGGTAAATCATAGGCTTCCGCGAACGTTGTCAATTGAAATAAATTGTTAAATAAGAATTTATTTCAATCGAGCGATAATTTAATTTAAAAAAGTGAAGAAAATTTTTCATTTATTGTTGGTTAGGAGACAACAAAGTCGTTACTAATAATTGTTTCTTATTAGAATAAGATATCATGGAAAAATATATATATTTTTAATTATTTGGTATCAACGAAAAAGCAAAATAATTTCTGGAATCTGATCACAATATTCCAAATGTTGAGCAACTTTATCTTAACAAAAGAACGCAGTAAATTATTACCGCAAAGGGCATAAATTTGACTAAATTTATTTTTCAATATTTATTAAAATCGTTGAAGATGGAAAAATAATATTAGTTTCAGTTCGCTTTGTTTTTAATAATTATGATACTAATTAATAATATTGTCCGCATGTAATAAAATACTAATTAAAACATAAATAATGAAAATAAATATATAAAAAATGTACCTACATTTAATTTTACATAAAATATAAATAGCGAGTGCTCCTTTGGAATTATTATCACCAAAAGATTAAATATTAGATACATTTAAAATTTTTTAAAAATTCGCGATTTTGACTAACGGTGATTGTGGAGTGCCCATACCATCGACAGTTGTTTAAAAATCTTAAAATATATAGATCCTTGAAAGGGCAATGTGCTTCCTTAAATATAATATTTTAGGTATGCACACATATACAAGCTGTTATCGCGTAGTAGTCAATTTATACAACGATGATGGTGACAGTTTTGGAAAATGTTGAATGGTAATTTTCGAGTATTAAAATAAAATCATGTTATATATCGAAATTTAAAATAAGTATAAAAATATAATTTTATATATTTGAGGTTAAAATGATACATCCAACATGTAAATAAAAACAATCTTTCTAAGATTATATATTATAAATATAATTGACTACAAAATGGCAATAGCATTCTTAAGATAATGATTGATAATTGGCAGGCTAAATACCATAAGTAAACCTAAATGTAAATAATGAAAGGCACTTATTAGAAGCCATATATATATATAACGTGGTAATCGATAAATTCCTCATTTTCTACATTATTAACATCAACTACATACAATATTTGTAAAACAACAAACAAATTAACAGTCTCACTTTACAGGAACCAAAATCGTTATAAAGAACGGCTCGTTAATAATAATATGTAATAACACGTTTTCGGACTGGCCGAGCATCGTTCAAGGACGCTCACGTATCAATTAACTCATATTGACTTGACTGTGCGCCAAAACCAAGATGTCTTTCTTTTCTTTTGGAAAACGTAGTTCTCTTCCTGCAAGTCTGGCCGATTCTAATTCGCGTTCGGCTTGGTTGAGTTCTCGACGAAGTGCACCAGCACATTCCTGTTCGCGAGCAATCCAGTCTAGAGCCATCTGTGATCTCATGTCATCATCTAATGCCCGATTCGAATAATGCGCAACAACTTCTTGGCGACTACACTGGCGTTCTCTCATTGCTTTCAAACTACCATTCCAGTGTAGCAACTGGAACACAGTCATAAGTTCTTGAAATTCTAACATTGTCCTGCCTTTATTCGATTCTAACATGAATCGAAAAGCACCTATGCCCGTGTTGGGATTGTCTGCTTCTTCTGGATCACCTTTAAATGAAGAACGTGCTTCTGTAACTGCCTTTTCTATGAAGTCATCTGATATCCGTCTTGAAGGATGTTCGTTAAACACGGAATTCATGAGAGCAATCTTGGCCGCACTGCGTCGAGCTTCTGCCTTCGTGGGACAATTCTAATGACAGAAAAAGTCTGTATTCTTATAATTAATTCATACATTGTTGATATAACAAATGCAAATTCAAATGGGCAAACTTATAAGATGTGGAAGAAACGAAAATTGTACTGGACGGTCACAGAACAACGAAAGTTACCTGAAAACTTCCAAAGCATGAACCGCCAGGTAGGGTCACGTAACAAACATACGGTTGTGCGTTTGAAGGTACGGACTCGTATATGACGAGGGCGCCGTTGCGGAGATCAGCACCACGGGCTTGCTTCATTTGCCAAAATTCTTGAAGCGCTTCGACAACATTTACTGTAAGAGAAAGAAGTGTCAAATGATCGAAACTATTTATGAGGGAAATGACAGTGTATTACCTGCCCTCATTGTAGGTAATTAATAAGTGACGTATTTAGAAGGGTAGTTGTCGAACGCGACACGATGTCGGTCTCGACTGTCTCGAGATTGATAAGAATAGTGCAGGTGAACGGCAGCGCTGACCGATTACCGTGGACATGTTTGTACGACCGATTGTCGAAACAAAGCTTTGTCTGTTGATTATAAGTAGCTGTGAATTCAGCGGCGGCTTTTGCGTCTGCTCGAAGCCAGTTTTTAAACTTTTAATGGTCCAAGTTACAGTTCAAACAAAATTTATGCTACATACGCTTTTTGCTGTCTGGCTATGTCATGTAGCGGTCCGCGCACCGTTCGCGTCGCCCAATCTTACATATCGCGGAAGAAGTACGAGTTACATGGGAACATCACCTATACGACCGGATATTTTAATCGAATGCACTTATCGAGGTAAAACGACAAGTTTTGTTATGACTTATGACTTAAGATTATGAGTGAGAATTTAAATTACATTTTTTTTTTTTTTTGAAAACGAAAGCAATACAAAAATATATACGGGGTCTAAATAAAGCTATACGTGCATATGATACTTACCACGATACCCTACGTCGTCATAAAGTTGCAGCATGGGTGTCGTCGTCGGACAGGTCCATTGAGGGTCTGGGTAAACCATCATGTCGATCACAGACCCCACGTACACACTGCATCAATGAACACTGCACCTCTCAACGCGATGCATGCTGTTGCTATGGCGGTGGCAACACCACCGTCACCTCCCCGGCTTGTTCGACTACTTACTCGTCAACTTGTCTGTTTGTATTGCGTTGAATCGGTGCAGGTCCCACAAATGTCCGGTCCAAGCCAATGATTATTTTTGCTCACTCCCGTTTTGAACTTGTCACAATGTACTTACAGCTGCTTTTCAATACATTTGCACCAAAGAATAAATGAGGACAGAATAACTCAAATAAAACGTGATTGGCAACTGCAAGAGGTCAAAGCGCCGCTCCCTCGTTTTAGACCGACAGCAATGTTGTTCTTACGCAGATCGGTGCCACTAAATTTTATTTTATATTTTCACATATACCACAATATCATTATGCATTAAAAGCTTTATACAATGGAAATTTCAATGATCGGACAAGAGGTGTACTTCGTCTCAATACAACCGGACTACTGACGAAGAAACGAAGAATAAGGAATTTGTATACCGTCTTCGTTTGCAACGGTACTAGTAGGTATACTGGAATCAAAGTAGGAAATATGGTACATTATTGCTGTCGTTATCTATGATTGGACTATACAAATTGTGATAATAAATGCTGGATTTAGTGATTAAACTTTTTGTACAAACTAATATTTCCATGTAACTATAATTATATAATATTTTGTAACTGATAAAAATTTCATTTAGAAAATATTATTTTATTACAAAAATATAAACATTTTTATAACAGTTTCTTGTATATACGACGTCTTCGTAAATCATGTCATGGTCGCAACTCACCTAATTATGAAAATCAAACAGGTCAACCGGATTTTATAAAATAATAAAAAGATGTATTTATTGTACAACAAAATATAACGAGAATATAACCGTAAGAAATGATCTACTTTAGCGTTATTTTTATATTAATAATTTATTGATTAAAACAACATACTTCCTATAAACCTTTGAATAGACATTTTATTTTAAAAAAAATCATTAAAAATTCGTCATTGTAAGGTAATTGTAAGGTAATTTTATTACTATATGCAATAAAAATATGAAAAGGTCTGCCCTTACAGGTCAACGCATTTGTTTAAAAGAAAAAAATCGATAAAATAGAAAGCTAATTTCAACATTGTTTAAGGATTCGTTATAAGATGGCGCTGAATTATTTCAAATGTGGTAATTTCCTTTATACGTGATATGTATATAGTATATAATAATATGTGTTTATTGCACAAACTAATTGTAAGATAAAAAATGTTTACACATACAAATTATTACAAATCAATATATTACAAAAAATTACACAAAGAATTCAACCTGTAATATACGATATGCATGTATGGTTGTCTATGTCAGACTTTATTATTAATGACTTGAGGATTTTCATACTGACCATGAAAGCTTATTTATAACTTTATAAACAGTTAGTTGTCTGTGTAATTGACAACATTGATATAAGAAATTCATGAATCAAATTGCTGGTAGTTATAGTTTATAATAAACAAATGTAAATAAAATTCAAAAATTTGTTTACTAAAACGAAAATACAAATTTGCATGTATATACTAAGCGAAATATCACGAAAAATGTGAATTATCAATCTGAATTGATATTTATCTTATTCATTGACCTTGACAACAAAGATAACACAAATGTGCTAGACCTGTAACTTAGTCAATATTTTATATTACAATCATTAAAGTATGTTTCAGTTAGTCGTTAGTAAGTAAGAATGGCACCTAAATCGGAGGGATTAATAGAGTACATACTCATCAATTATCGTTGGATTTTTGTTTGTTTCTTCTTGTTACCACTCTCATTTATTTATAATATTTTATTTTACTTTAGAAACTTTATCGTGTTTAAAATTAGTAGTGCTCCAAGAAAACATCACTCAAAAGTTAAATATGTACAAAAACAAGTGAGTATTTTGTTCCTTTTTAAATAATACAATTAATAATTTTACTTTCTTTAGATACAATCTTGGGCCGTATCTGGTAAAAAGACCCACATATGCACTGCTAGACCTGGTTGGCAGACGACATCATTTCGAAGACCATTATACAAACAAACGTACTATAAAATTGAAGTAAATCTTATAGATATATTAGAAGTAAATACAGAAAAACAGGTATAATTTAAATGTTGTAATGTATAGTATAGGTATATATATATATATTCTTGGATTAAGAAAAAATACAAAAAATTCTATATATATATATATATATATATATATATATAATATCTTGAATGTTATATTGACTGTTTTATTATATTATTCTTCTACCATACATGTTTCGGCATTTTCTGCCATTTTCAATGGTTATTTCTATATAATACAAACGATTAGAATATAACTTGTCTACAATTATAAATCTATCTTTTTTTATTATTAATCTGATCTACGTCTTAACAAAATTTAAATATCACATCATCTTATAGTAATATAAACGAATTGACAGAAAATTTGACATTTATCAATAATATTTATTCATATTTCAATTAAAAATTCAAACATTTTTGGTATACGTTTTAAGTTTATAATTGTAGACAAATTATATTCTAATCGTTTGTATTATATAGAAATAACCATTGAAAATGGCAGAAAATGGCAGAAAATGGCGAAATATGTATGGTAGAAAATAAAACGTTTCCAAAAGTAAAAACAGACTAAACGTGCCTAATAATATATATTTAAGAAGAATAATATATATATATATACATCCCATTATAGACTGTAAAAGTAGAGCCACTTGTAACAATGGGACAATTAACGAAAACGTTAAATCCATTGGGATGGACAATTCCAGTAGTACCTGAATTAGATGACTTAACAGTAGGTGGACTTGTAATGGGAACTGGTATTGAATCAAGTTCTCATAAATATGGGCTTTTTCAACATACATGTGTATCATATGAATTAGTTTTAAGCGACGGCAGTGTAGTTAGGTGTTCTAAAAGCGAAAACGTAGAACTATTTTATGCAGTACCTTGGTCATATGGTACTTTGGGTATTTTAACTGCTGTTGAAATTCGTATAATACCGTCTAAAAGTTACATAAAGCTAAATTATAAAGGTATACAAAATATAGACATGATGTGTCAAGAATTTCAGTTTGAAAGTAAAAATACCAAAAATGAATTTGTTGAAGGCATAATGTTTGAAAAAGATAAAGGTGTCTTAATGACAGGAGTACTTACGAACGATGTTGAGAAAAATAAGGTACGTTATAAAATGAAATATAAAATATAAATAAATATTATTTAATATAAGTATTTTTTAATTTTTAGATTAATTCTATTGGAAAGTGGTATAAACCATGGTTTTATTTACATGTTAAATCTATGTTGAAACATAACGAAAACGTCATTGAATACATACCCCTCAGGGATTATTACCACAGACATACTAGATCTATATTTTGGGAGCTTTCGGTAAATTACATTAATGTTTGAAATTTTTCGTAAACGATTATTGTAGGATATAATTCCATTTGGAAATAATCCATTGTTTAGATTATTTTTTGGATGGAGCGTGCCTCCAAAAGTTTCATTATTAAAATTGACACAAACTAATGCTATAAAGAAACTTTATGAAAACCATCACATTATTCAAGACATGTTGGTTCCAATTACCACTTTGAAGAAATCTATCCAAGTTTTTCATAAAGAAGTTCATGTAAGTAAAATATTTATAAATAAAAAATACATAGGCTAAAATAAAAATAAACATAGTGTATACGTATATGTTGCGAAAGAAAGTTTATTATTTTATTTATGTTTATTTAATAATTGTAGGTTTATCCTCTTTGGCTTTGTCCATTCAGATTACTGCCTGATCCAGGAATGGTGCATCCACCATCAAATAAAATGGAAATGTATGTAGATATAGGAGTATACGGGGTACCCAAGGTAACCAACTTTAACCCCCGTAAGAGTACTCGTGCTATTGAGAAATTTGTAGCTGATGTTCAGGGGTATGTAAATAATTAGTACCTTCTGAATCACTTACATTAATCGTAGATTTCAAATGCTCTATGCGGATACTTACACAACAAGAGAAGAATTTCGAAATATGTTCGATCATACATTGTATGATAAATTAAGGAATCAACTGAAATGTAAAGCGGCTTTCCCAGAAGTGTACGACAAAGTTAAGAAAACTGCACGCACATAAGATTAATTAAAATATTTTTATTAGTTATTATTAATATATTTTTAAGTATTACCTCATACGTTTAGACTCAGAAAACAATAACGCTATAAAATTTCAAATATATAAACACATTCAGACACTCCTTTAAAATATAAGAAAAGTGTTATTAATAGCCTTGTTGATCAAAGTATAAAATCGTCTCATTCAAAATATAGGAAAAAAGTTCAGAAGAATTTAAAACTTTTTTTAATGATAATAATTCATTTTATAATAAAATAATTAAACAAAGAATTCACAATTTATCAATAAATATGCTTCTTTCCCACACAAATTTAACATTAACAATGTGGAAATTATTAATAAAGAAATTAATTACAAAAAAAGATTAGTTTTAAAAATATATTTTAAAATTAATTATTTGTCCACATCTTTAAATTATGATTTTTTTTTATTGTTAATATGTAAGTGACAGTAAATATAAAAAAATGAAGTAATTTTTGTCTTTATAATTAACGATTTATAATAATATTTATTTATTCCTTAAATTTCCTCATCACCGATAGTTTTAACATATCCAAGAACAAATGTAAGATTGCTAAAAGCAATAGTGAAATGTTGGTAAAATTTATTTTAAGAGTTGCTCTCCTACACAAGCATTAAAAGCATTTGAAAATGTAGGAATTCAAAATAATAATTTTTCGATAAAAAAATACTTTTTTGGTTTTGTAATTTTAGTAAGTCTGGAAACTAAATATTTCTAAAATCGCTGTATAAATTAGATATTACGTAATAATAATTTATAATAAATAAGGATTATAAATTTTTATATTGATATATATATACGAAATTTCCACTCTCCTTGTTCTGAGGAATGTAATAGCCTCAAATCACCTGACTTTACTGTGCGAGACAGGAGCAAGTGGAATGCCCACTCTATTTTTACAGTTGAAAATATTCTTATACCAATTGCAATGGCTTGAGCACATCAAGTTCTTGTAAATGGTAGGTAGCGAGAAAAGAACTTGCTCATGCGCTGTTTTAGTGGCCTTCGGCAGTGCGTGCTAAGTCACCTTACCGCGAGCTACCGTACAGTAAAAATTACTTCACACTCATTCATAAGATTCATTCAATCGATAGTGGAGATAGGTAGTGTATACCTGGCTGTTCTTGGCAGTGTGTGTACATGCGTGCGTGCGTGCATGACGTGTGATAGTGGGCAATTCAATAACAATCCAACGTAGTCATGATATTTAAATCCGTATCACTTTCAGTGATATGACTATTTTTTGGACATTCCGTGCCTAATTAATTTTTAGTCCTTAACTTTTTTTATAGTTAGTTAAAAATGTGTAATTATCCAAGAGTACGAAGAATCATGTTGTTTGTTATTATATTGGTGCTACAAAACCACTGTAAGTACTTCCAAGTAAATAATGATAATAATAAAACAACGAACAATTTAGTAGTTAAGTCGTAGGTCAAAAGGATAAAAAATAACGGTGGATATGCATTGTTACTCATTTTTAACAAACTCCATGAATGCGGAAATATTTAATTATTTTCAGGAAACGAAACTGAATCTTAAACAGATACGATGTGAGCTTTGTTCCTCGATCCATGACAATAAGAGTACATTTACCTGCTAGTATTATATTTGTGCATACGCTATATATATTTAGATTTAAATACATACATTCTTCTTTCGTACGTCACGAAAGCTTTTATATTTTCTAGCTTACAAGATAATAAATTTAATGGAATATTATTTATGTAAATCTGTCTACAATTTCATATAATAATTTTATGATTATATTATAAAATTATAAAAAAAGGAATTGCATCTGCTTCAGGTTTAAACAGGATTTATACGAACAGGATTGCTAATCAATTTCTTAAATATTTAATTTAAAGAGGAAATGTATTTGCATTACATTTCCATTTCATTTGCACTTGATACATTTATTTTTATTTTATAAACCAGATTTTATGAGTAATTATAAGTTGATAAGTGAAATTAAAATGCTAAGCGTTTTAATTTTACTCGTATACTATTTCGAGGTTTCATATTTTGAAAAATGTATAATTAAACTATGTGTTTTAATTTTACTCGTATACTGTTTCGATGTTTCATATTTCGAAAAATGTATAATTGCATTTATTGCTGGACTGCTTTTCATGAACCTGTATAGTAATGTGAAGAAATGAAAAATTAATTGTTAAAGTTTTGAGATTATCACATAATTTTATTGAATTATATCGATAGTTTCCATAACACGGGGAATATAGTTTCTTTCAGTATAATTTCTTAAAATATCTTTGTTGACTAAGGCATAAAATGAAACGTATGAATTATAAGGAAAAGCAAACGAAAGCAAAATAAATATCTTGTAATTTAATATCTGAGTGTTGATTTGTCACGTAATTTGGATATAAAGGATCATTCTGAAATGTTTTGATTAAATTATGAAAATAAAGGTTGTTTTACAACATTTTATATTATTCACGTCAAAGCAAGTTGATTTTCAACGCGACGAATATTGAAATGGACACCGAATTTGACATTTTTCGAAAATTTAAAGTGAAAATAGGACCGTTGTTTTTGCGAATTTGGGATTGGGTTATGCTCAGCTATCACCTGTTGACATATGCTGCTTTCCATTTGCATGAAATCTCAGAGATTCTCACCTCACTTATTTAGACTCACTTAAACGACCGTTCTATTCATTTCAGCTCAGATCAATTAAATGAGTTTCATGTGAGTCTGGTGAGCATTTTCAAACCATGTTCAGATAAGTGAGTGCGGATTAGAAGGTGGTGGGAGAGAAAAAGT
>JAFFZR010027583.1:0-25390 GCA_018397195.1 Lethrus apterus | reverse complement strand
TTTAGCTTATTTGAACGATTCTGAACAACTTTTATTAACAAGTTTTTTTGATAAAAAAATCCCTAATACGACTTCTTCAATTTTGCTGTTTATTTTAAATCGTAGTAGACTAGCATTTTACCGTGAAGGGAAAGTAACATACCCTAAAAGTACAATTTAGTGAGGGGTATAATCAGAAAAAAGAAATTTGTTAAATCGATAATATGTAAAAAAAATACAGGGGTGGTGCGACACACTGTATATTCGCGAAAATAAAATTAAAAAAATTTTTTTTCAGTACACTGCTAGTCGCCCTCAAGATATCTAAACCCCGATTGATTTATTACTTATTATTATTATTATATATTATTATTACTTATTATTTTGTGATTTCCTCGAAATTTTGTTCCAGATATTTCATAACACGTTGGTTTTAAATTTGTCGATTTCTATACTCATAACCAATAGTAATTTACAAGTGAATTTTCGTTATGTTTGAACGATTTTATATTATGCGATTGGTGAAAACTTTTCCATTTTTATTTGCTCCATTTCCTTTACTATTCACTGATGTGCGTAATTTGTACACTCCGCATGGTTTAGTGGAGCAGAATAATTCATGCATTTTTCAGCATAAGGATTCGATATTTTTAAAAAGTATACAAAGCGGTAATAAGGAATGGGTTTATACGATTATCATAAATATAAGAAGTGTTTATTATCCACTAGATATTAAGGAGTTACCGCCACTCGTTACGTAAAAATAACGGTCACGTAAACGACGTGTGGGTTTACGTGGATTTTAACGTGAACGTAATTTCGAATTCAGGTTAAATTGGACATTTTCACATGTGACTATAAAGTGACAGTTGTCACCACAGATTTTTTTCGTTTCCTTTTACTGTCATTCCTATGTATACAAATTACACCCTTTCGAAGCTGTATTCTTTCCCATCCTCTGTTCTTATTTTTATTGGTTCATTAAATATTTCCTTCTCTCATCATTAAATATTTCGTCTTGCTTTCATTTATAATAAGTCCATATTATTTTTTTACCTTATTCAGCACTGTTTTAAATACCTTTTCTAAATAACTATTTGTTCGTTTAGCGTCATTTTCCAAATTTATTATTTACTTAGGCGCTCCTGCTTAATGTACCTTTTATAAATCATAAATGTTAATTTATGTAAAATAAAACCTTGATAAAATTGATTGACGTTTAACGTTTACGTACGAGGGAAGTTTTCTCTATGTCAATCAAACATTATAAGAAACAAATATTATTATTCTTATTAGAATATACATTTCATGACATTAAAAGAAAATACAAATTGTACTGTACTTTTCTTATATTACGATTTTGTGGATAATAAATTGCTCTTATCATTTTCTGAGACACATTAAATAATCCTAGAAATGATTGGGAATAAATGACGGGCGAAAGGATTTAGCTTAAAACTTTGTGTATAAAATTCTTACCTTTTTGAATAAAGCAATTAGGTTTCTAGAAAGTTATTATGAAATCAATTATGCGCATAATCAAGTTGTTGTTTAATTACATATGTAGATACATCGTTATAATAATTTTAAAGATAAGCAAAAGTAATTAATTATACAAAAATCAAAAAACCCCAATCTAAAAACACAGGATTATTAGCACATCGTCTATTTATTTAGAAAGTGTTCGAATGGGGGAAATGCAACGACGACAGTTCCAAATTTATCCCGCGCTAAACACACGTCACGACGCCAGCCAACAGCTGTGGAAAAGCGCATCGCGAAAAGAAAAGTTTCGCGTAGAATCGACCGTGTAGGAGTTTGCCCGTCTCGGCTGGCGACCTTGACGCCGCAAAGCGACGCCTTTCGAAGCTCAGATGACTCGCGGAAAGTGAGAGGAAGGAGAGAGAAGCACGTGCATGTGTTTTGACACGCACGACCACGTGGACACGCAAAATGGAACTTGCGCTTTGTGCCTTCAAATTTCGTTAACATGTTTGTTTCTCATATAAACCGAAATATCACAAATTCCATTATAATAATTTCTTTAATTTTATAATAAACTTCGATTTACATTTTTTCTGTAGTGTATGAAATAAATAATTTAACAATTATTTTAATTTAACAATTATTTTAATTTACTTTAAATAATAATATAGTCAGTTTATTACAAAATATGACTTTGTAATAATATTTTATATAAAAAAATATATTACGAAATATTTATAAATCTCTTTACATAAATAAGAATATGTGTATTTATGAAAATTATTCAATTTTGTAACGTTTGTGTTAAAAAATTATATTAATTTTGAGAGAAAATTTAAAAATACTGGGCATTAATGTATTTTGAATATATTAGTTATTTACACAGTTAAATTGTGAAAAATAGTATGAAATAAATAGATTTAAATCTAAGACATTTATTTATTAAATGTAACATTTTGTAGAATAAATTAGGTAACATTTCCAGGCAAATTAAATAATTCAAATTGTTGGTTCAATAATACATATTTTCTTTGAAGGTATTAAAAGAACAAAATTAATTTTATCCCATAACTTTAAAATTCTTGATCCAGAACTTTGTTTAATAAAAATATGAAAAATATTTCAGTAAATTTCCAATTACTGATAAATTAAATGAATAAATAGTTTTTATTATAATATTACTTCCGTAGATTTGAAGTGAACATATATTACGTCATTTGTAAAATCATTGTTCACCATTCAATTAATTAATTGAAGTTCAACAATATATTCGAGGAAATTCGATAGGAAGGTTTTGTGGGCAGTATTAGTATATATTTAATGATAATGAAATTCTTTGAATGGAATATAACGTCTCTTATTGGTTGATTGAACAAAATGATCAATATAATAAAGTGATAAGTTTTAAATGACCAATTGTATGTTTAACATGATATGTATTTAGTTATTAAGATCAACTCACGTAAATAAATAGGAATTTAATAACAACGTCATCACCTAAAATTAAATTGAAGATTTTATGGCGGATTAGGAATTGAGCGTGTGTGTAACACAAAAGTTTATGACTGAAAGGCGGGCTGCGTTCCTTTTTATACAAATGTTCAGAATTAAAGCAAACATATTTTAAAACACACCCATCAACTTAATTATACCAGCACGTTAGTTTTCAAATGCATGATTCATATTGTATAAATACTACTCGTGTGTGTTCGCGATGATGGTTGGAGCGAACGTGACTCACTGAATGTGAAGGAAAAGTGAATTTTCGGACTTACCCGATGACGACGACGTGTTCGAGTAGAATTCTTCACGATAGTCGGTTGCCGTTTTGAACTCAAAATGGAACTGTTTATTAGGACAATGCGTCCATAAAACACGTTTAATTAAAGTCCTAAATTGTTTTGTTTATCGTTTAATACGCAACAGTTTATTAAATGTGGAACGTAATCGCAAGAAGGTTCATTCACTGCTATAAAGTTAATTTCAAGACAAACACAATTGAGATGTGTTATATGTTGTAACACCCACTAGGTTAGGACACGCTTCGTGCATAGACCGTTACAAGAATGCCATGTGTCGGTATCATTGAAAAGTCGTTTTGATTTTGAGCGGCGCGCGCCAACAGCAGCAGTCAATTCAAGTTGTGTAGTCGAACGGCTACTGGCGAAAACAAGAGAACTCAGGACGCTCGACGGTCCAACTTACCCCTACCTACCCCGGTCGCGGTCTCACTTGGCGTCCCCTCCGTCGGGACGCCCCATGAGTAAAACCCCGTCGTCCGCGAACGTTCGGCCACGCATGAGCAAAGATTGTAATTAGATTCGTAATGTCCAGTTCGTTATTCTGGAGGATGGGGGAGGTTGAGTGGTAGTAGAACGGACGGGAGTGCTAAAGCAAGAGAGAAACATTCGCTGTGAAGGGAGAACACCATTCATGACTGGAAGTAACTCCTCAACGTTACGGTGATGATTTATTTGAACGAATATCGTTCGGTTTTGAGATGCGTCGCGAAAGTACCGGCGCCCCAACTTTTCTGAAGTTGTTAACAAAGTTTTAAAAAAGTTTAAGGTTAATATTTTCAAGTACGTCTTTTTCTGTTTTATAAAGATATAATATAAACACGTTTTATGAATAATATTTCGTTGTAATAACATAACTAAGTAATTTTTATTGACCTTAATCAAATATGATTGATAGCTAATACATACTTTTATTATAAACGAATTTACAAATGGTTATATACAGAAGTACTGTCGACCCCTTTATCAGGTCCAAACTGCTGAAATGTGACCAGCCTTTTTAAAATGATGATAATAGCAATTACATTTTTTTATGACAACAAATTAATCCAGAACTAATTAACTTATATTGATACATATAAACGAATAAAATAAATATTTCTTTAATATGTTTGGATATTTAAAAAAATGGAGAGCTACATATAATTTATTATAGTTTGTTTTTAATTTAATTTCATCCATAAATAAACAATAACCTTAATAATAAATGATTTGTTTCTCTGTGTGTACATAATTAATCACATTTACTACCACTTTGTTCAGTTCTAACATAACAAACAAAACTAAAAGTAGGCTAAAATTAGGAGAGTAAAATATTCACATGTAATCGACCGCTGCCGTTTCATTTTATCATTGTTTTAAGGTATGCCTGTGGAGTATTGTTTAACACGTGTTGCTTTAGCAACCCGCAGAAAGTTATACGGTAACCTTGTTATACTGGGCGACAATTCAAGTTCGAACATAGGGATTAATGGAATAGGTTTATTGTTAGATTTGTTAGAAAATAGGTCGCACACTCCGTGCAAACATGCCCCACTGTAATTAAAAACTTTTCTTCCGTTGAATAAATAGTCTCTATTAGTGCCGTGTCACACCATGCATTTTGGCTATCCTCTCAAATCGCATTTAGTTTCCAATCAACATCGATTTCAATGGTACACGTTACATTTGTTGGGATTGACCGTCCCATTTAAATAATTAATGCGTTTTAATGATCAAAATGCGTGACACGGGGACTTATTCAATATTATAAACATAAGAATGAAATTAATAATTACTAATAACTGATATTAATAGTAATTTATTTGCAAATCAGTCAAATAGTGAAGTTCATAAACTTTTATTTGGTTATTGAAAAAATAACTAATTCAACAGTACCATTGGTTTCATTTTATGTTGAACGAGCAAAAAAATAACTTATCACGTTAAATCTTTATGTTTATCAAACGGCAATAGAAACAGTGTTTGCTCATTCATCCCGGAATATTACGGACGATATTACGAATCTCTTCAAATTTTGGCAATAACTTTTACGTTTTGATGTTTTGAATATGTTTTATCCGTTGGTAGTTTTTATTACAAGGTGGTTTAACAAGAAAAATAAAGTTTTTTATTCAAACTGGTGATGCGAAATTATTTTTCGCGGTCTCCGCCATTATTTAACAAAACAGATGTAATTTGCAAATTTTTGTCTGTCATTTTATGTTAGTAATTTTCTCGGAGTCCGTATTCAAGGCTTGAATGTACGTAAGGTGAATTTGGAGAAAGATTCGTTACTGATTCTGAATAATCTTTTAAGTGTAGGTCAAGACCAGTGGCTCCCAAACTTATTTGGCCTACCGCCCCCTTTCCAGAAAAAATATTACTCAGCGCCCCCCTGGAAATTATTTTATTTTAATTTTAATAACAATTAAACAGAAAGATATATGTATTAAATACACCTGTGGCCATCACCGCCCCCCTGGATCGCTGCAGCGCCCACCAGGGGGCGGTAACGCCCACTTTGGGAATCACTGGTCTATACAGTCGTAAGTAACAGTAGTTTCATCGGTAACTTCTGAATTTTCACCAAAAATTAAATTATCCACCTGTTTTTCTATTCCATCTGTATGCGTAGGAGCATCAAAAGTAATATCAAATTCTTCATGTTGGTCTTCAATACTGCGTTCTTTAATGAAAGAAACAAAATCTGAAATAATTTTTAATTTTTTGCATCAAAAAATTGCATCTTTCAAAGCCCTGTTTATAGTTGTTTCAATGTCTATTGCACTGATTTCTTCTTCATTCACTGAATCTTTGCGTTTCAAAAAATCTTTGTTCTTCTCTTGGAAATTTAAATGCATTTTTCAAATCTCCGCTAATTATATTTATAATTTTGATTCTGTCAATACGATGTTGAAATTCTTTAATACTAAAATTAATCACGGTATTGAAAGTTGATGTCTTTTCAAAAGCTTGGTGTCTTTTCAAAATGAATTATAGAAAATTTCTCATGTCCCTCAACTTATCACTTTGCCTAGTGCATCGCTATAAAAAAAAAAAAAAAAACAGTGACCAATTTCAGCACTTAACGTTAAAGTAAAGCTTAAAATTATATTTTTTGATATTGTGTCATGTGTGATATTCTATCGATATTAAACTCAGTTTAAAATTAGGTGAGGTTGGTGCAACCGGCCCCTGAGAGTAACTAACATTAGGTAATTTATCATCTACTTAATATTCTAACATTTTAACATTATAAGTTAATAACCTTTTACTAATTTACTATTACTTAAACTTATTTCACGTGCAGAAAAATTAGTTCCCCTTTGTGTTATAGGTATATTAACGTCCTCATTTGAAGGTGAAAGCCAGAAAGAAGTTTATCATTAAATTCGACTCCTGTGCCAAAGGGACTGTGTTAGTTTTTACTACATAATTTGAAAGGAACGCGGTAAAAGGTGTCGCCAAAAATGAATTTGGTAATCGGAACTATTTTATAAACGACAAAATAAATTCATTCAAATAAATATCGTATCTCAGCCCGGCACTTTCGGATAAATATGGATTATTTCAATGGATTTGAAATAAACTAACACTGATCAATTTTCCAAATTTGTTCGACGCTTAAGGTAGAAAACAAAAATTAGTATAGAATAATGAATAAGTTAAAATTTTCAAATAAAAAAGAATAAATTTCCAGCACTTTCACATGCAGTTGTTAAATTTACGAAAAAACTTTCATCTGTTTTTATTGTTAATTCTTATCGACAAAATCTGATGGCACAAGAAATTCTAATTCAAATAAAGATAAAGCTTTAATATTAAAAATATTACAGATTATAACATATTCCAACTTGAAACGGTTAGGAATGCGTGAAAAGCCAAAAAAATTCGGAAGAATGCAACACATTCAAGGAAATTTTCTCCAAATAATTTTCAATGTGAGTCCACCTCTAATATAAGAATATAAATCACTCTTTTGTAGGTGATTCAAGGAGTTTTTTTTTCCAAATGATGTTTAAATTTATTTGATAAGAATTTAGATATTGTTCTGATGGTGTTTCTTATGTTATGATGCGAAATTAATTTTAGACTAATTTGTTAGTTTTATGTTTTTATTTGCTCAAAATGCGTACTACATCTTACAAGCACAATGCATATTGTACACCCCTTTTTTCCAAACACTTCGTCCACTGCTGGTTCCACTCAGAAATCGCGCGAACGCCGACATACAATTTAAAATCTATACATTTTATTTTTATTTATTATTTTCTACGTACCAATATTTAGCTTCCAGTTAAAATTCCCTTATCCGTGCTAAATAATTCACAAAAGCCTTTATGCATCCATCCATCTTCTAATATTATACTAACATATTCTACTTATATTTTAAGTTAAAATGTGTATAAGTTTTATTATGATAATAATTGCAGAAAATTTATATCAAAAACATCGATAAGATTAAATTTCTTTCTAAATTCTAATAATCATGTACATTTTTCTCATTACCTGTCGCACTTCCTCTTAATTAAGCGTAATATGCATGATAGTACAACGTAAATCATTCGGTATATTGAATGCAACTTAATTAATTGGAAATTAATCACATTTACACTTCAGTAATTCTCTATTATTATTATTCTCTCATTATCAAAAGTAAATTATTGAGGTGTGCGTTTTTCAATCACTTTAGCTACAGTAAAAATAAGCACGTGTGTTCAGGACACTAAATTATAAAGAAGCTATTACACACAGTTAACATAATTCATGCAAATTACCATGCTTCAGCATTTTAAGAAAACCAAGTTTTTCTTTTATGTTGCTTACTTTAAAAGCATGTGTGAAATAAAATAAAACCTACCAAGATTATAGCTCTAACAAAAACGCGTATGTGTTTCTTTAAAATATTTCAAATATGATCGCCTACAAAATTTAAATACATAGACGAAAAACATTTAAATGTTTTCTAAAAGTGTCTTAAATTGAAGAATTTCATCTATAATTCATCACTACGAACAGCAAATTTGTAACTTCATAACATTCACAGTTGTTTCACGAGGTATAATTAAATCAAACAACATTAATCCGACAAATTTGTATTAAAATAAAATACTTGAAATTAAACAGTCCCGTATTAAAACATGCAATGAAATAAATTTGAACTAATTTAATAATTGTTTGCACATACTTTGCATTCGTGGAGGGTATTTGTACAACTAATTTATATTTTTCAGATTTTAATTGTTTGCAAGCTTTATCATCATCGAACGCCGCTGTTTAATTTTTATATAGTTGGCTAAAAATATAGATTTTTTTAAAAATATGTTGTGTAATCATAATTAGTATTCGTTGAAAAAATATTAGTAGTTTATTGTTATTTTGAAAGTTAAAACATTTGCTGCAAAATATGAATTATTATAAACGAGATCGTAAATTATAATCAATTTATTTTAGTTTTACTCAAAATGCAAAATAAGTGAAAAACTAAGTAGATAAATGTTTAATTGACCATACAATGTAATTACATGTTAGAATAATATTCATCACTTTTATAAAGTTATAATTAAACAATTTACAGTCGATAATGATTGTTGGTAGTTCTACCACTGAATTATTACTACATATATGTAATATTTATTACAGTGTGTTGAGATTGTATCTGATTAAATCATTGTTGTTTAAAAATCAATAATTATAATAGAAATACAACAAAAATTTTACCACATTTTTTTTTTAAATTTAAAAATAAAATAATTTTCAGCAACTGGATTTTATTGGTTACAACTTGATTTTTTCTTTTAATTACTTCTTTCTAGTTTATGAAAAGCAACAAAATTTAATAAATATAGGAAAATCTATAGTAAATTTAAATTATTATAAACCAAAATGGCTACAAAATTCTTTTAGAATTTGTATGGAAAGCGTATTTAGTATTTGAATTGGTATTCGATAATTTCGCAATAAAGGTATTTAACAGACCAAAAGCAGATACATTAGGAATTGCAAATTCTGAGAACATTTCAAAGGCTAACTGAAGTAGCACAATGCCAAACACAGGAGAGTTTCACGTCGGTTATAGATCAACGTTATGATAATCCAACAATTGAAGTGAAGTGTGGCCTGCGACTCACCATACTAATAGCCGAGATTTGGTCGAAATCGATAAAATAACGTTGGTGTTTGCGTTATTATACCTAAGTTACGGATGGCCTGAGCAAACTAATTGGAATGTTTTGTATGTTTCGTAACATATATGTAATACGTTTGGAACGAAATGCTAATTAGGAAAATTACTATATTGGATTTAGCTTCTAAATAGACTGACCTAAATAGTTTTGCATAGATTAGTTAACAAAAAAACTTATACCTAGTACATACTTAAAGTGAATTGCCTTCAAACGTATATGATAATTACTTAATGTATAATAAATATTAGATAAATATGCATGTCACAGTAGGATGTAATAAAAATGAAAACAGAATAAAGTGTAATCTCAACGATTCAACTTTACTTGTTTGTATACATATTTTTTAACCGTCATATTGAATTTCTTCAAGTGCAAAACAAATTTTAAGCAAAACCTATTTGATATAGAAAATAAAATATCAGTTTGTTACATTTGTGTTGTTATAAAAATAAAAGTATTATTCGTCAATATTATTTGCCAATTGTTTCTTTAGATACAGGATGTTTCACTTTTCATGAAGACACCTAAATAACTTTTTTATTTTGAAAGCAATCAATATAAATTTTTTATCAGTTGTGTAGGCCACGACAATGCATCTTTTTGTATGAACGGAGTTTTTATAAAGTCAAAATCTAGCCAACTACAATTAAAATAAAATTAGCGTTTCAAGAAATGTTAAGAGTAAAAAAGTATTAAGAAAAGTTGTTACAAATCACTCAGAACCCCCAAATACCAAATTTCGCTGATAAATTTTAATTTATTGTCGTGGGATACACAAGTGATAAAAAATTTATATTGATTGCTTTCAAAATAAAAAAGTTATTTAGGTGTCTTCATGAAAAGTGAAACACACTATATATTATTTGAAAACCAATCAATTTATATTTTTTCTTATTTTTGAAAAATAATCGTCATTAGCGTTTAAACTGAGAATTAAACTGTTTAACTTGAGGAAATCACCCTTGCAGAATTAAAGCTTCTAGGGATATTAATAGAAATAATATCATACATTATTGACAATACTGTATGTTGCTTTATGTTTTTATTACATAACTAAATCTTTTTTAAATCCGACAAAATTTTCCCACGAATCTATACAGAGTGAGTCATAACGTACGGAGGAGATTAAAAGGGTAGTAATAGAAGACAAAAATAAATATGTTTTCTTAGTAAACTTTTGACGAAAACACAGTAACCAGAAAGTTACAGCAAGTTAAAGTTAAATCGATTAATGAACATTCTGTACAAACTATGCTAGTAACTGACATTTTAAATTTAAATTGAAGAAACCTGATTGTTATTTATACAATGTAAAATTTAAAAAATTATAAAAATTTAAAAACATAAAAGTAGCAGCTATTTAATTGTTTTTAAAATGCTTAAATAATAATAATAAAAAAAAGACACTGATTGCTCATTAATATCAGTGGTATTCAAAAAGTGAGCGTTAATTTTTAAAAATTTTAAACTGATGCAACTTTCTTGTTCTTTGGTTCTTGGTTCTTGGATCTTTGGTCAAAAGTTTACTTTTCAATCTCCTCTGTACGTTATGACTCACCCTGTATATACTTAATACACACATATTCACGTAATAATATTACCACAAGTAAAAAATACGCTCTAATGTTATATTAATATAAATAAGCATAACAAAATTGTTAAAATTTGTTATAATTCGGTTTCCACTGTTCGGTGTCGTATACTAAAGATGAAATAAATGTTCATAGCTTTGCTAACAAAAGGCTCTACACGTAAATTTATATAAAATATTCTTTTGTTCCCATTTGGACACACCATTTCTTTTACATATAAATTTAGGTATAAAATTGTAAAAAGTAGAAATTGAAAGGGCGCACACCACTTTGCGCAGCATCCTTGCTTAATATATTATTAACTAAAATATGAACCCTCATCGCACAAAGCGGAATATTTTTTGACATACACGTATAAAAAAAAAATAGTTTGTTAAAATCTACCATGTGTCTAGATAAATAAATAAGGTTAATTGACATTGATCATATATGTTATTTATTTCTAATAAACACTACGTTAAAGAAATTTCATTTCAACGTTTCGTAATTAAGCAACATTCGATTCGAAAACCCTTTAAGCATTTTCTAATAGCAATCTACAAAGACTTAATTAGGATTACGTATACCGTTCTTTGTATCTGCAAGCGGTCCATATGTTTACTGCAGCACATAATCACGATTGGTACAATAGACTCTCTCAATTCGCCCAAAAAGAAACATGCAAGGAAACGTTTCGTTTTTGTTACGTGCGAAAATGAATGTAATTAAATTGTTGATGGTTTGTTTTATTTATTCGCCCACACTCGACACAGCGTGTCAGCGCAATCCATATAATTATGGTGTCTCTCTTTCTCGAACAAGTCACAATATATTATGTTAATTTGTATTCGGTAAATAAATGCTGTATCATTATGTTAATTTATGACTTGCGTATTTTTATCTGTCGTCGTTATTCGTATAATTTCTTCTTAAATCTTCGAAATATCTTGTCAGGCGTAAACTGGTTAATGTAAGAAGCTAATTTAATGGTAGCCATGAAATATACTTTTAGTAAAAGGACAAATATATAGTTTTTGTAGATACGAGCTTGTTAACACATTAAATATAAATGTCAATTTATAACAATAAGATTGTAGCATTAAAATTTTATTACAAGTCATAACGTATGATATGAAATAAGTAAGCGTGTATAATTATTCCGACACATAAATATATAAAATATTTAAAATATATAAAACATATATCATATATAAAACATATAAAATATATAAAAATGGGTTCCGGTATCTTTTTCAAGTAATAAATATATTTTAATAATGTGGAAAGCATTAAAAACATAATAGAAAAATATTAAAATATATTTATTTTTATATTTATGTTATGACATTTTTGTGTGTCGTAAGAAAAATTTTTATTCCTTTTCACGTTTTTTACTTGTTGCTTGCCACGAATAAAAAATATATAATTTCAAACAATTACAACTATGAATTTGACAAATTATACAAATTACTGTTAATATAATTTAAATATACTACAGATAACTATTACTCTAATAAGTCTAATATAATACTGTGCCGCTCATTTAATACTAATCTTTTGCTTTTCAGGCTTTATTTCAAATATGTTCAAATATGTATATTAGAATTTCTTAATATAGAATTTTTTCAAAACAATCGCGTTGAATCTGTATAATACTCCCCATTTTCCTATATACAGTGCGATTCTAAAGTACCCCCCAACATAATAACTTTTGAACGCGTCGATTTTTAATTTTTACGTAAAAAATGTGGGTGTTGTCAAAAATTCAATTCCACGTTCCAATCCATTCCAAAACGTTCTATAAACCACTTTTATAGAACGTTTATGTGGAAAGAAGCCTGATGTCTTAAAAACAATCGATTTTCAGTTTCTCATTGCATTTTTTGTAATAATCAATTAATCTATTCAAATTATCGTTTTCCCAAACTATTGCAAAAACTGCAAGGCTAATTCCTCAACATAAGAGGGCAAATAAATAATCGAAAACTATATGTCTCCGTATTATTTCTCCGAACAAGTATGAAAATCTGATTATGCGAGATATTCCAAAATAATAACAAGTGATTAAGTAAAGAGCGGATTCTATGCTAAATGCATATTGTATGGATATTTTGCATATTTGGGCATTTTGTCCAATTTTCGCATCTTCTAAAACACGTGCATTATACATGTAATTTTGAAAGAATTTCTGTGGAAATGACTACATTTTTTCCTAAATTTCTTAATTCGTCGGAAAATGTTTCCTTAATGCGACTAATTATGGTCTCGTTTGCGCCCCTTTTCGGCTTAAGCAGACAGAATTTTCCAGGTAGTGAATTAGGGATTTCTAAGTACTTTCCCAACAGATGCGGTGGGGGTTGATGTTTGCAATATTGTTTCATCATCACTTCATCAGTGACCATTAGTCGGTCATTGCGAACGTTTAGTTCTTCCGTAAAAGAATTATTGTTTGTGCAAAAAGCCTATGGACAATTCGAGCCTAGTTAATTACTGAATCAGAAACTATCTCGAGCTTATTTACACCAATGGAAACGTATTCTGTAAAGCCTGTAGTAAAATGGTAAGTTTTAAGATTGTTTTCTTTCTTTTTTGGTAAATATTTGGTTGGTTCTCGAATATTCAAAGTTCAGACAGTTTGAAAAAATTTATGTTTTTGCTCTAGATACCAACCCAACGGAAATTTTCGATGACACAACATGTCGGGACGAAACTACACAGGTCAATATGCAAGAAGATAAAATGAATCGACAAAATTTCAATGATTTAAAAGTTTTTTGAAAAAATATTCCAAGAAAGGTGTTCCCGATGAAAGTACATTAAGAAGAAAGTCTCTTTTACGTCAACGTCAACAAAAAATTTCCATACTCCTTGCAAGTTACAATAAGTTATTTTTCATCGTGACTCTGTACTTTACGAAGCAAATTATTGATTGGGTAATTTGTAAGCTTGTTGTAATCGTTTATTTATTAAATATTATATTAAATAACGCCTTTGATGAATCAGGAAAATCTTGATTTAATTAAAAATCGCAAATCAATCAATCAGTTAATAAACATCGAACTTAATTCTCTAAACTAATTAAACGGCACCGAATGCATACGCTTAACACTGACGTATGCCCACATTCTGATTATGTAATTTAAATTTAACTATTAAATACCGGCGAATTGAATATACAATACATTATTGTTCTCTAAGTTGGCGAAATAGCAGCCGTTTAGTTATTTGTTAATAAATTAGTTAACGTATTTATTATGCACGTCACGGCTTGCTGTTAATTGCAGCTCCGTCATTCGCAGCGACCTAATAAACATTAAACATGGCGCATAATTCAGTCTTACCCTGCCCAGTTCTACCAACTCATACGTACAGATATACTGTCCTGGACATTCATGCTATACTACTGATTTACCTGATAATAGACATGATATATGTAACCGATATAATTTGTATGCATTTTAGCTTCACTCGGTACTTGTACGACTCGGCTTTAATACACCTATAAATCTATCGTTCTTCCGCACAAATGTGGAAATCAAAATTTCAAATATAACGTAAACGAAAATTGTCGGGGTTGCAGATCATTACATTTGTGAAATTATATAAAAATATTATTGTTAAGCGTGGTAATTTTTTATAAAACTATTTTTTTTTGGACTTTCATTCGTCTTTACTTAGAAAATAATAAAAGTAATTAATATTTCTGATCTGAAGTACTGATCACTAGTTATACTAAAATTATATGCGTGACGAGTTAATCCCAAACATCCGTGCGTAGCGGCACGGTTGATGGTTGCCGATTTGTTGAATTCTCTCCTGTACCAGTGTTGCGCCCTGAACACTATTTAGAAAGATCCAATTTTATGGTGTAATGTTTGGACGATGCCTGTTCGGTCACTTCAGATCTTGTGGCCTCTCCTCTTACTCTGTGTCTTTTATGTTCTTTTAATCTCACCTCCAGTTGCCTGTTCGTTTCTCTGATGTATTTCCATCCACATTGGCATGGTATTTTATATAGGCAGTTTTTTTGTATTTTTGAACGGGTCCGTATGTATATATGTATGTATATTTCAAAGAAAAGTAGAAATTGTTTATGTATTAAATTCACGAAAAAAATTTATGCATATTTTGGAGTACGTATTTGTTTATTCTTTTTATTCAATCTATTGTTGTATGGCATATAATAAACAGTGTGCGCTCTTTCTTGTAGAGGATACTACTTACATACTCTATCTAGCATTCGGTGTAAGGATTTAGGAATCGTTCAATTCAGAATATTGTTATGCCATATACCAAATAATTTGTTAATATCTAATTCTATTGGCTCTCATTTGGCGAGTTGGTAAATCACAGCACTATACCTCCGTTTCCGCTACATATTCATTTTCTTATGTACATAAATATCTAAAACGTATACCATTTTCAAAAGATTTTTTTTGGTTACTTACAAATTTATATTAATTCACTTATATTAATTATATTATTATCAATTATATTATTTTACGTTCTACTTAATTTTGTTTATTTAACGAATAATAAAAATCAAATTTACAAATTTATATTTGTAAATAGCAATACTTAAAATTAAGGAACGATACTAATTTTCTTATATCATGTTTATGTGCTGACAATTAAATTAACATCTTAAAAGATTAATCGATTTCTGGTCTTACAAACATGTACTTCATCTTCAAAAAAAGCACTCCGACATTTTCGTCCATTTATTATAAAATAAACGTATTTTTCTTAATAATTAATACATCATACAACACGTCATTTTATAATTACTGATAGTATAATCTTTCGAACGCAACATTTTAATTTATGCAGGCATCACGTATTATAGACATCTGATGTTACATGTAACCACATGTCTTTAATTATTTTTAAATCGTTAATTGCTTAAATTTCATTGAATATAAATTTGAGACGTTAATCGTTGTGGTTCTCTCTTTTATTGAACAGTAATTACATGTGTGTGTGGTATGTATTAAATTCGTTCAAAATGCAGCGCGAAAAGTAATCGTACGGTTTCTCTTATCCTTGGTGTTATTAAGTATTAGCAGTTTACTATAATAAATAAAATATTAATTATAACTAAGTAGGGTAATAATGTAATTAAATTTTATATATGAATTAAAACGTAAATGTTTGCGATATTCATTTCTCAACAAAATGTTATGTCAACGATTCATGACTAATTAACAGGAAATGCTCTTTGGCATTCACTTGATCCACGGTTAGTAGAATATAAATGTATAAATATAATTACAAGTTGATTGGTAGACGTAGCAATATTTACATATAAATTGTTGGAAAACATTTCATAAGAAAAAAAAAAGATGAAACACAGTTTTCCATGTTTTAGTGTTGGTACATAACATGGTAAGTACATGAAGATATTAAATAATGTAATAATACTAAAAATTAGTATGGAATTCTTCGTTGTTATTGCTAGGAATTATACACATATTTTCATTCTTGAGCATGCAATCTATAAAAGACTTGATAGGTAATAAAAACATATTTAATTTTTTGGATGTCTTCAGTTTGTATGTAAAAAAATATAGTAGATATATTTTCAAAAAACTAATGATTATTTAATTTGTATAGATTTATTAAAAAAAAATGTACATTTGATAAGAAAGTTAAATATCTCTCAAACAACACAATTAAAGAAATGATTTGCATCTGACATTTCTTAAATTTAGTTTCTTGAAAAAACGTAATATCTGTATGTTTTTAAAAAGCAATTATGCACTTCAAGTTTTTATTCCTTGAATGAATTTCTTGTACAAATGTATGTGTTTTGTTCATGTATTCTTTTTAAAATCTATCACTTCATAGCCATTTTCTTTGTGGTTCCATTTAAAACAAATTATATTGACTTGACCCTATATCGTGGATGATTTTTTTCATTATTTATTTACTCCATGTGAGTTCGTAATTTTTTAATGTAACAGTCCCAGAATATATCACTTTCCTCAATAATAAACTAAGCATCTTTTTACATACGGGATGACTTTAAATGAGAGAAGATACATAATCAAAACTGCCTCTTTAAAATTTCTGTCAGTGATAGTCAATCAAAAATATATTTGTGTGAACTAGGGATTAATCAATTAGTTCAAATTATATTTTATAGAGGCGGCTGATTTATGTACCTGCAATTATTTATAATCAACCCGTACATTTTTTTATATTTTTCCCATAAAATAAAAAAGTAGTTAGTTTCCGCATGGCTGTAAATAAAAGTTTCGCTTATTTAAAATTATCAATGATGCTGAAGCACTTATCGTCAATTGCATCAAGTTCAACTTTTCTTGCATGTGCAATCTTCCAAACTGAAATGACAAAAACAAATTAGGATTTAAGGCAAACGTACATTGCAGTAACAATATGAAAATCCAATAAAAGCATTTCTAAAAATTAATTTCAAAATTTTGTTATTCTTTAGGGATAAAAAATAAGACAATAAAAAAAATTTTCTTTGAAGGTACTTGTTAAACAAATGAAATATTTGAGATCAAAATCAGCTATTTTCATTCAAATTCACTCACTTTTTCAGAGTCATTCTTTCATACGCAAATTCGAATCTTAATTAAATTTTGTAATTAATAATTACTATGGCAAATGTGACATATCGAGCGGATATATTTGACCCAAACACCTGGAGATATTGAAATGTTTTAAGTTCCTTTATTTACGTCTGAAAGCAGTAGTTAGCGTAGCTGAAAAAAAACAAGTGTAATATAAACGACGTGAGTGAGTATTTGTTATATAATAATGTAATCGTATATTAACTAATCTTAAAATTTTATTATATGTATTTTTTACCGAATATTAAAAGTAATACGTTTTCCGTTGTTTGCAACAATTTATCACAGACATTAATAATGTACAATGTTGCATAAATAATTTCTATAGGACCAATTTTGTTGCAAAACAATTCACAGTCATTGTTTTCGTTTATTTACCATAGCACAAATAAATAAATTTGATTAACTGATTCTTTTGCTTTTACTGCCAGCAATTTAATCGAATAATGGCGACACGAAATGGACACTCAATAATGAAAAGAATTGATAAGGGGCCTCATATATCGTCGTCCTTTGATTCGTTCGCGGAAAAATAACAAGTGTAGTACAAAACGCAGAGAAAAATTCGGTCGTATGACACTCAAATACATTACACACACCGCCACCGGTGTAAACAAAGCACAGTGATAGTATTGTGTCCGTTCTGGTACGGGGGTTCGGTCAACGATCAGAACTGGCACCTACGAAGGGTAGAGTCGAACAAGCGTCGTATTATCCTCAAACTGCCGCGAGTTATACTCACCTGAAGAGTTAGTTAGCTTTGTCAAAATCCCGATACCAAATCCTCCGCTACCGAATATTCAAATGACTCTGTACGTGTGTGTCCGTGTACGTGTGTGTACTACTGCAACAATTTTAATCTCCTGATAATAAAAATGAAAATAAATGTTCATCGCCGGAGCATGTATGCGAGAGCGCGGGCATATAAATTATGGCCCATCATCCCATCAGAGAGAGGGAGTAAGCCGGGCTATTTGTTATTTTTCATTTCGAAAAATCCAGTAATTTAGTTTCTGTAGTGTATGCAGCTCGCTCCCATATCACATTTCCTGGCTTTTTATGGCGCAATGATACATCATTCAATATCGGCCGTATTAATGGCCGGTCTCTCGCTGGCTCTCCGGCCACCTAAACCCCCACTTTTCCCCGTTCTCCTGCCGCTGGTCTCTGATAACGCCGGACCGGAGATCGCAACAAATTACTCCACGGTTAATGCGTCTTTTCGAAGTACGTGCAAGCGTCCTTGCGAACGTCCCTCAAAGCCTCCAGGGACAAGGACTTTATCTGTTCGTTTATTTATGCAGTGTCATAGAAAAATTTCGAACTATTTATTTATTAAATATACGTCATTTACAAAAGGGGTATGTGAAATATATTCAGTTCAAAGACACAAAAGGAAAATACTGTTTTAACATTTGTTATATTTAATTAAATTTAAATCGTTACGTAGCATTACTTAAAAATTATCCATATTATCCAATAAGTATCTGCTGTCACAACTTCATATTATTTTTGCATTTGGCAATTTTTTATGATCAATTAATTGTAAGTCAATATAAAGTTAAATATGCAATTTAAGACATATAACGGAGTTAATTTGGGGTTAAGTTTTTAAACAAAAAATGTGTATTGATTTTAAAATAAATGAAAAGATGTTTCACCGGAATAAGCGGACGGATCGCGAGAACTACTTATAAGTGAAAGCAGGGAAGGGCTACGGATAAAGTTGTTGATAGTTTTGGCCAGGCATATAAGGTAGCATGTCGCTGAAAAAAGTTAGGTACCGTAGTTACTACTTTCTTATGACTAGAGCGCGGACACTGAGACACATGTTCGGAAATATAGAATGAAAGTGCCGCCTTCATTTTATATTTCCGAACACATCAATAAAAAAAAATGAAACTCAAATTTTGCGTGTAAAATATTTTGCCACAAAAAGTTAAACCTCTCGATAAGATATTCGACTCAACAAAAAAAAAACTGAAAAATTAATTTCTAAAAGTTTCGTAACTTTTCAGAAAGAAATTAAATATACAAAAATATATATAATTATGCTAAAGTTCTCCTTCAAAGTACAAATAATAGGATATTAACAGCTTTTATATTTAACTTGCATAAAGTTTCCATAAAGCATACAACAGAGAATATTTGAATTAACTAATATAGAGTAATTACAGTTATTTTTGTTGTATAAACAGAAGAAACATTAAACAAATTTGCAAAAAAAATTAGATTTACAATGAAAAACTGATAACAGTATAAATATTTATTGGGGAAATGACATACTCGTCCATTACTTCCCATTCCCATTTTTCTTATGATAAGCATTCAGTCGATGTATATCAATCATTTGTTGTTTGCAGTATGTAAAGACGCTTTCTCGTCTCATATTAGAAAGGTTAGAGAAAATAAGTAAATGAGAAAATAGTAATATTTTTATATGATATGTATATTATAACTTATACAACAGAAGAAAAAAATCCAAATTTAAAAATGGCGTCATACGCGTTTCCAGCAAGTTTGAAATTTGTAACCTGATAGGCGCGGCGCGGTGAGTTCCGAGAAAATATTTAAAATCAAATAAAAAATTTTATCCATCAGTCTCTGTTGCAAAATTTGAAAACAAACAGTTCTTAATCGCAAAATACCAAATGATATACATATCGATTTTAGGATTTTTACCTCCGTTCCTCGCATATAAAAAAAGATTAAACATTAAAGAATGATGATCACTATGAAAAAATGCAGTTATATTTTGTAATTTGTATGTATTTGTAGTAAATTGATTTTTCAGATGAAATCAATTATGTTCATGAAATTTGTTCGTTGAATGGTAAACCAACGTTAGTGCTCGATTATTTTTGAGTTACTTGCTTGGTGACAGATATTGAAAAATTAAGCGACTTTTTTCTCCTATTCAGACACCAAAGTGAGGCTGTATTTGCACAGAGTAACCATTTTCTCGGCAGAAGAACGAGGAAGTAGGAGTAGGAAAAGGAAGACACAGAAAAAAGATTCAAGCAAATTTTCAGTGGAATGGAAGAAGAATAATAAAAGAATGCTTTTTCGAAAATTCAGTATTTTTCAATAATCTTTTTCGTATCTATTCAGAGTGAAGCCATTCAGTAAATAGTCTTCATACAAGGATGTAGTAAGGTCTGAATCAACAAAGTGACTTTTTCAAAATTCAGGCAAAATTCCAAGTTTGACTATTCAAAAGTTCTCGAAGCAAAAATCTTTTATAAACATGCTTTATAATATTTATGTTAATTAGTGTGAAATTCGTGCTTTACAAATAATTAGTGTTGTGTAATAATTACTAATGGTACGTGCACATTGTTGGCTTTTGCTCAAGGTGTACTCTAGTTAGGACACTGTAAATCGATTCTAGATGTGTATACAGTAGTTAGAGAAATCTGGCTAAGGTAAGTCTAATATCTAGTTAAAAAAGCTACTCTCTAAAGCAGCGGTCTTCAAACTTTGTCAATTCAAGGACCTTTATGAGAATTAAAATGTTTAATGGACCCTGTTCGCGTTCAAAAAACAAAAAAAAATCAATTTAAAGGACTTCTCGTACTTACTATTATAAACCACAACAGACACTGCACAGATTGAAGGTGTCCATCTGTGTAGTCTTGGACTACAAAGTAATAAAAACAACAAGATAGTGGGGAGGTGGAAGGAGGTCGAAGGGCAGAGGAGCGCATGCATTTATGAGCGCATGCAGAAGGTCACATATAACAGTAGATATTAGAAACTGTGCCTATACGGAAGGGCGCCGGAATATTTGGATGGAAGAACGAGTGGGAAAGAGGAAAGGCTGATAGCAAGGTGCGCGATCGAGGAGAAGGCAAATAAGCATTGGATGTAGGAGGCATACCGAAGATGTAGGTTTTGCAGAAGAGGCTGGGACGACTGGAGGCATTGGTGGTGGTAATGTGGGAAGGCAGAGCTGGGAGAAGATGTGGATGCAGGAAGAAACTGGAGGAGGTGTCTGAAAGAGATGTAGAGATGCTGAGAAAACTGAAGAATAGATTGGAGTTGGAATAGGGCGAGAGCAGGCGTGGAGGTAGATGAGATTTATTAGTTTGAGAATGTATTTCTTAAATGCCAATAAAGGTTTTTTTTTAACAACAATTCGTGGAACACTTGGAAAGGTTGTGCGGAACTCCAGGGTTTTACAGCAGAATCGTATTAGGTATTTTGTGAGACATTTTAAGCTCTATCATTTGGTATAGTGTTTAAGATCACTTTTCGAGTAACGAGAAAGTACAGAAAAATCAATAAATCATCAAATTAATAAAACAAATTATTTATTATTTCGAAATGAAGTAATAAATATACCTAAATGTAAATTTATAGAAAATAATTTGTTGGCTCTGAAACTGAGAAATAAGAAGAAATTCCGGAACTCTATATATGAGAAAGTTAAATGTCTATTGCTGTTAATAATTCAATCGTCAAATTTGTCAAATAGTTGTTATTTCTGTGAAAGAATAAGAGCTTGTTACTCCAGAAGTCCGCCCATACGTCTAGCGCACCATTTATACGCCAATGGTGAATGCTAGCGGCATTGACGAACAATGAACCTACCCAGAGACCGAGACCTCTCTCACATCAGGCAACGATCCAAACAGTCAAGCACTCCGGGCTTCAAGAATGTAATAGTAATGTTAATATTATAATATAATTCTGTAAAATAATTTGCATTTGCAATACCAACCAATAAAACTTACAAAAAATCTAAATACAATTTTGCTCTATAATAATTAGGGCAGCGAATATTTCAACATTTCAAAATTTACATGTAAATCTTATGTTGAATAAATCTATTCACCGCCCGGTATAGACTGAAACTGGTGAGATTTATTTGTTCATTTTGCTGCAGTGTACAAACGTAGACTAATCTAGCTAGAGGATGTGAAGTCTCACTAGACCTTGCTCTACACTGTACACGTAAAATTAAAGAGAAGAAAGATTTAGGATGTTAACAACAAAGTCAAATAATTAATCGAGCAAATAATCTACAACAGTACAGACAGGTAAACGTCTACTTCGTCAATTTATTATTGAATATGCATATCCTGGAGATGTTTCTGTAGAAAAATTTCTTTAAATTATGGCACATTAACATTTTTTTATTAAACATATAGGGTGTTTATATGGTGTTTGCGGCAACAATTCGCGGGGGTTATTTCTTGGGTATATAACGTGTTTGTTGTCTAGATACAGGGCGTTAAAAGCTTTTCGAAAAACAAAAATACTTATATTACTTACTATTGCATGTAAAGAGTCCATACATAAAATATACATCAGTCAGAAACTGAAACGTGACAATGAAAACGTAATCTACAACGTATGAAATCTACGGTGTTGTCGAACTATTATCGCCCTGTTTCTTTGAAATAAAGCGTCTTTCAAAAAATCATTCTAGGACAAAAAAATCTTAAAATAGGCTAATGAATAACCCCATGAATTTTTGCCGCGTGTTTAGTAAACACCTGGTATAAACAGAAAGGCAGGCAAATATCATCATTAAAGTTTTATGTGGCAAACCTTACTTTTTATTACATATTTCAAATTTCCAAAATTTGACCGTTCTTGATTTCAAATGTTAGCAGAACTATTATTATCTTTATCACATATCACTTTTTGGAGATTAGTTATTGATGCCTGTTTTATAAGGACGTTTTATATAAAAACGTGAAAAAATAGCGTTCAATTAAAAATCCTGTTAAAGAAATACTTTAAACAAATCATATCGTGCAATATTGCATATTTCAAATGTCACATACAACATCTCAGTAGTCACTATTGTCACCACAGTAAGTAATAATGATTTAAAACGAATGGTTTGTATATCATTTTATTATTTTTTGTGCATGATCACTTTGGTGGAAATTCATCGCAACTGGCAGAAGAATGCTATATGAGAGGACATTATCGAACTTTATACACGTGTCTGAATAATCCTTCGGACTCATTGGAGTTCCAAGCGCTACTGTATCGACCTGGCCAGGTATTGTTTAATGCCGATTGCATTTTTAACTTTTTTACACTAATGACTCGAGATTTACTGTTATTTGTAGTTATGGTACACAATTTCATTTCCAGATGAATATTTATATTATCCACGATATTTCCGCAAATGCATATATACATACACGTAGAATGAAATTAAAAAAAAACGTTTTATTTTTACAAATAAAAAGTTTCATATTGAAGATTAATTGGCAGTACTGCGTTTATTTTGATAAAAAAGTATTTAAAAAAATTGTGTATGTAAATGAATGAATTTAATTTGAATATATAATTTTTAATTAATGAATAAATGTAAACAAAATAAAAATTTTAATTTGTAAATAAACAAGGAAGAGTAACTAGATGATTAACAAAAAAAAATACTTAAATCTTTCGTTAAGGTTTTAGCAACAAAATTTAAGATGTCAAACACCGTCAAATTTTGTTATATTTTATGTCGACTAATTTAAGCGCGCATTTAATGACGTGATTTGCTACTTTGTCAAAAAGAAATACAATTCCATGAACGCTCAAAGGTTAGTACGTGATGAGAACCACTCAAGTTATCCAAACAATACGCATAATGAATGACATGAAAATATGTTAAGGGTGATTATAACAATGAGAATTCATTTCCTCGGGGTTAAAATTAACAAGAATAGCACTCGGCTACAACAGAGGGAAAAAAAAAGTAAAATAGTGTATGGAATAAAAGGCGAATTCTACGAATTTACGTTACTGAAACGTTGTTTATTTATTTAATTCGTATTTCCATCTCAGAATTTTAAACGATTGGATTCAGTTTTAATTATTTATTATTCACGTTTTTATATCAACATAAAAACTTAATTGCATTTCACATATATTTCTGGAAGAACAAAATCTACTTCGAAACATTAAAAAGACAAAAACAATGATTAAAAACCGAGAGCGGAACAAGCAGCAGATACCTGGAAAATACAATGGATCACACGGGCGGACTTGAAGGAGAAGTAAACAGAAGAATACAATTTGCAAATCACATATGTTACGCCGTACAAAAAAGTTCCTAAAACCCAGGGAAATTACAGAAAAGACCAAATTATCTCTCTCTAAAGCAATGTACCTTCCGACATTATTTCATGGAGGGGCTGGATATTAACACATAAGAATAGATGATTCAAGCCACAGAAATGGAATTCTTGAGGAAGATAGTAGGTCTTAAAAGAATAGATAAGGTACGAAATGTAGAAATAAGAGACAGGTTAAAGGTAAAGTGAAAATAAAAAATAAAGCTGCTTCCGACATCTATGTAATGCCGGAGACCAAACAGGCAAAAAAGATGTGTAACGCAAGACCAATAGGGTGTAACAGGAGGGAAAGTCCAAGAAGAGTGTCTAATAGCGAAGTACAGAAGATACTAAAAGAAATAGGCTCAGACTCAGATACAGCTTTGGCAAGAAACAAAAGTGAATGGGAATGTAAATTTCTCAAAAAAAAAAACTGCCGAAAACAAGTAATTTACTGATGATGATTATTTAAAAATGATGCACCTTCAACTCATTTTTCCAAGAAAACAAATTGTCCATTGGCGAAAGTCATTACTATAAGACTAAATCTTTGATCAATACAAAATAAAACTATTAATTCTAACGTCGTGAATATTGTGCAAATTTCATTTTATTTATGTTTAAACTATTTAATTTCAATTCCTCATATGTAGCAGTATATTTTTTTATTATAAATCGTGAATCATCTGTTTAAAATATTTAAGAGTTTTTTCCGTA
>JAFFZR010027582.1:0-25467 GCA_018397195.1 Lethrus apterus | reverse complement strand
GAACTCTATTAATTTGTTGTCTTTTTTAGTTCTACAAAAATTGTTCACAATTTTCCTCTGCTCCATATATTTCAGTTTGTCCTGTTCATTTCCTGTTTGTAGATAAATAACTTAACACAAAAAGGAACTATATTAAGAATAGACATGAAAACTTATTTAAATATGTCAAATTTCAAATTTCTTTTATTGTATCCATAACAACGATATTATAATCAGTATAATTCTTTAATTCGTCATATATAGTTTTCTCAGAAGTCTACGTAAAGATAAAATAAGATGATACATGGTGTATCAGCGCCTCTACCATTTTGGAGTGTACCAATGGTTTGGAACAAGGATAAGGTTTCAGTTGGCCAATCAATGTGGACTTTCTATCTTGTTATATTTTCTATGTTACCGACATTGACTGACATTTCGTTTTTGTTACGCTACGACGTAATGTAATGGCAATAGATGGCGCTAACCAATTTGCTAACTAATTTGAGCTATTTCTTTTTTGTTATATAATTTTAAATAACGAAACTCGCGGAAATGGTGTTTCATATAGCAAGTGTTATTTCTATTAAGACGACTTCTTTTTTTCACGTTTCAAAGTACCAGTGTTTTTTGCAAATTGACGTTCCTATCTGCCAGTTGCGTGCGTGAAATGTCACTTTGAAGGATGTGAGTACAAATAGTACATTGTTTACCAAGGGCGGAAAAACGAACATTTCAACGAGGGTGGAAATTGTGGCCCGAGCGAAACGAGGGCCACTTCCGCCCGAGTTGAATGTTCGTTTTTTCCGCCCGTGATGAACACAGTACTTTTTGCGCAATCCGTTCAAAAAACAAGTAAAATACAGGTCTTGGAAAAACATGAAAAAAAAATCGAATACATGTGTTTACATTTAATAATAATTATGTTAATATTACAATTCTGAAAATTAAAAACAGGGTTTTTTATCATTTTGAATATTCACAGTTGTTTCTGAGATTATTTCTGAGACATGCAGACCGGCAGTATAAATGTCAATTGTCAAACTAAATGTTGTAACCCAGGACGACGGGCGACAAAGTTCATGTTTGCCCGTTGCTAAGTCATTTTTGCCCGTTGCTAAGGTCGAAGCACATCGGCCGGCAATCCGCCGCTTTCTGCGAGTTAGCGGTGTATAGACATGGCACGTTTTCAGACGGATTGCGCAAAAAAATATTTAAAAAAATTATGCTTATCATTCTTGCTGACCGTTAACCGTGATTGGCCAATCAATACCGAACAATATTCGTACCGACGCGACGCGACGCCACGACATGCTCACAGAAGTATAGAAGTAATTTCTATGCTGTGACGTGGTCAAATAAATATATTCACACTCAAACACACTTTAGCATTGTTTTACTAATAAGACGAAATACAATAAAGTTATAATAATTTATACGATAATTTATTTTGATATAAGAACTAGCTGACCCGACAGTCGTTGTCCTGTCATTTTATACAACAATAGATTTCCAACTTTTTCCGTGGATTTTTCAAAAATTTCTTTCATACGAACCTTGTCCTAACAATTACGAACACAACAAAAAATAACAGCCAAATTGGTCGAGCCGTTCTCAAGTGATGCTCCGTCATATGTACATGGTGGCAATTGATTTATATATAGAGCAACAAAAGTCGATTGTAAAAAGAACGGGCATACAAACTAACAATGATTAAAACAATTTTTGGTTTGTACTTTTTGACAATCGCGCTATCTAGAGGCAAATTTCATAATTTCGAAAATATTTTCAGATTTCTGGTTTCCGTGAGTAGTTCAGGCCTGTAATTAGTGGCATTACAGCATTACATAATTGATTATTAATGGATAATTATTTTTATATATTTATTTTATTATAGGTAAAACTAAACCATAAAACAAAAATCACTGTTAGTGATTTTCGTTTTTTTACTATACCTACAATGTCAAATTGTCATCATAAATCATAACAAATAGAAGTAAACAAGCTGTTGTCAAAAATGATTTGATTTTTGTATAATTTCGAAAATAATCATTAATTGAATCGTATGATAACACAAAAGGATGGCAACGCAAGAAAAACTATTAAAATCTCTGGAATCCTTAAAACACCTCATAAATTTTAACCTCTCTACGGATCCCACATTAAAGTATGTGTTACCATTATAACTATACGATACTCATCGAAATATTTCCAGAAAAAAAGAAAAAATACACCACTGCAACTTTATAACAGAAGCAATATCGAGTTCAACAATCAAAATAGCTCCAAACTTCACTCAATTGTTGGGCGTTACGTTCGAAATTTTATTGCAATTGTGCGACGATCAAGAGTCTGACATTCGTATGGTGGCCGACGAAAGTTTGAATAGAATTATAAAGGTGCCTTTTTAGCATTTTCGTCGCTCTTTCATTCATCTAACGTTTTAGGCCATGAATAATGGAAATGTGAGTAAAGTTCAAATAGAGTTGCACAAAGAAATTAAAAAAAACGGAGCCGCTAGATCGTTAAGAGCGGCTCTTTGGAGATTTTCAAAGTTGGCGAATCAAATAAAACCACATAAAGGCAAACCGTATGTTTTTAATTTATTTCCATGTATTGTAAGGATAACTGAACGCAGTGAAGAATTTCTACATGAGACTCTTATGGATAGTTTACCAAAAATTATGCAAACACTTGGTTGTTTCACCACAGATAACGATATAAAGGTTAATGCTTTAATATTTAGGAATTTTAATCAGTGTTTCGTTTTAGATGCTATTGGGTGCATTTTTGAAGAATGTTAGTAGTTCTTCTACAGTTGTGAGAAGAACAACTGCTAGTTGTATATTAACAGTTTGTTTAAATTGTAAAAAGCCCAGTACTTTTCTTATGTATGTTTTAAACAATTTAATAGGTATTTTTACTAAATTGTATTTTTGTATTTTACATTCTGTAATTGCAGATATGTTAGTATCTGTAGAGGAGAGTAGTAGCTATTTATTATTAGGTGTAATGGGTTGTTTGAAGATTATAATTCCTCATTTTAAACATGGTGAACGGGGTCAAGAAATTCAAGGAAGTTTTGGTGTTAGAAAAGAAATTAACGAAACTCCCGTCACAACTGATAAGTTTTTACAGGTGAATATTGTGAAGTTAATGTCAAAAGATATGTAATTTACATTTACAATTTATTGATTTTAGGTTTACGATATATGTTTATATTATTTATCATACAATGATCACAATGTCATAAACGTTTCTTTAGAAACTTTAATTATTTTATTACAAAATAGCAATATTGATCTAAGATCAATATTATTGTCACCAAACGGTATTCCACAGACTAAAATAAGTTTTCAAGAAGTCGGCACGAATCTGGCTAAATCTCCTTGTAAGTACATTACCAATTGAGTGGAAAATAAAAAGTACACATTTTTCAGTAGGTGAAATTTCAACACAAAGGGAAGAAAATATTTCTTTGGATTCTGAACTGACTGATACGTTGAAATCGGAAATTGAAAAATGGATTGATCAATCCAAGCTGTCTGTGATTAATGTTAATTATGTTAACGATTTAGAAAAATCGACGGATAGTACAGATACAGTTAGCTCTGCAAGTTTTAAAAATGTTGACGAATACAGTAACATTTCCATTGGTAGTATATTAGATAATTATGCTGAAAGTGTCCAAAATGAAAGTGTTAATGAGAATAGTGGCGTTGAAAAGAACATTTTCAGTGAGAATTCGTCGGAAAGAAGCTTTTATCAACATGCAGATGAAACAGATTCACTTACAACAATAACAGACATATGTATTCAGGTATTTTTCTCTTTATTATTACTTTTATTATAATAATAGGGATGTCGACAGGATGTCGACATTGGAAGCTACAAAGATAAAAGTATCCCGTTAGTTTATTGTACTAGGCTAATAACAAAATTATTTTTGTTGACTGGACAACCAAACGTTACAATTTCCGATAAACGGGTTAGAGTGTCAGTGAAAAACTTAGCTTTGACGTGTTTATCATCGATTTTCCAAATTTATCCTGATGCTTTTTTGTTACATTTGGATAAAAATTGTATCAATGGTGCCAAGCATGGCAGTAAGCAATTAATATCGGATGTTTTATTATTTGTAAATCATCCAGATCCTCAACTAAGAGGTGTGATAAGAATTTTATTAGCCAGTTTTCTAAAAGCTGTTTTGATTGAATGTGGTGGAAATTATGATAATTGGATAGGCCAACGTTCCAGTGACGATGTCTATGAATTCAAGAAATTAATCGGTGTTATATCAAAGGTGTGAATTCTTGTGTACGATTTCGGTTTTCTAGTTTTGTAATTTTAGGGACTGGAAGATGAGTCATCACAATGCACACGTCAAACTCTTACATCTCTTGGTATATGTTTGAAGTACATTATTGAGTCGTATAATAGTTTATCTGCGGTGCTTATATTGAATGTACTGCCCGTTCTTTCAACAAATCCTTATTGGTTAGTTAAAGTAAGTATATATTTGAAATATATCAATATATTTTTTTTAAATCAACCGTTTCTTTATAGGTAAAACTTTTAGAAGTGATATCAGAACTTCACTACGTTACAATTGAACATGTAACAGGAAGCCAAGAATTTCAAAACAAAATCATTTATAACATATTATTTTATTTGCTTAAAGATGACGATCAAAGGGTTCGTTTGGCTTGCTCTAATGCCATTATAAAGTAAGTTTAAATAATTGAAAAAATACTACTATTATTATAAATTGACATTGCGATTTTTTAGTATTATACCAAATTTGTACTTTGAACATGATACGCAAAGCCGGAGTACAATTACAAACAAAGCAATTTATTATAAAAGGTTGTACTTATCGAGTTTATATTGTCCTGAAGTCGATACTAACATCAATAAAAAGAATTTTATCACCAGCATGCCATTTCCATACAATTCCCAATGTATGGAAGACAACATAGAAGCTGCTTTGTCAAGAATTATATCAAAGTTACACGAATTATTATTGACCTCCACTTCAAAACATCTAATTGTAAGTTTAATTGAACCAATTGAATTAATCTACGATTGCGTTGTTTTTTAGTATGGGTGCATTGAAACTTTATGTCTTTTAAGTCGGAAATATCCCAGTACTTTGTATAAATCCTCGTGGAATTGTTTTAAAAACTACAACGTTCAACATGAAAAAACAATTTTCCAACGAAGCAGTTCCATCGTCAGCAACATGCCAATATTGATTGAATCCAGCATAAGCAGCTCGAATGATTTACTGAACATCTCGGTCAGCTTATTTGCGCACGTTATGGCATATGACTTGAATTGCCACGCGAACCTGTTGAAATTTTCCGGAAATATTTTTGCAGGCAAATGTGTGGAAAATTTACAGCAGACGAGGTGCAACGTCGTCGACGCGCCCAGATCATCGTGGGACATGTTCGACGATAAAAATCTGCAAGATATAGCTGAAAAATTCTTAAATCACGTTGTAAAAATGTTGAACATTTTTTGTCACATCATCGATGAAGTGATACCCATTACTATTCCGACGAAACCCGTAATACCAAATTTGCCACCTGCGAGCAGTTTGTCGCCGTTGAAGCGAAGAAAAAGCGATTTGGAAAAAAGCAAGTTATCACCGGGCAAAGCCACCGAAAAGGAAGATAAAAGTGAGAAAAAGGGCGAAAGCGCTAAAGTAAATTCGATGGGATATTTCGCAAACATACCACATTATATAAAAATTTATGAAATACTACGCACCGCCTATCTTAATTATAAGATAACGTTGGATTCTGAAGCTTGTGAAAATTTTCTAGTTCTGCTGGACACGACTTTACGAACATTATCACAGATTTTTGAGATTGCTACTCTGACTGAGATAAGTCGAATATCGGAGGAAACTTTACATTATTTGCGAGCGGCTTTCCAATTAGATCCGACAGCCAGCGTGGATTGTGTCCACCAATTATTGAAAAGTTTATTCGGTACGAATTTGACGTTGAACACAGATGTCTTAATTAATAAAAATCGACAAGCTAAGGTAATTATTGAAATAAATAGAATGCAAACGCTTCAGTTTTTTTTTGTGTTTAATTTTAGAATGTTGATAATAGAGAAGGTTTTTATTATAACATGTCACAAATACCCTACAACGACATTTCTCTTTGTATAAATTCTCTTACACAAGCAAATAAAATTGAATGTGATGGTGACAATACTGTTATGGGTTATTTACATAGAAAAGAAAATAAGAAACCAATTACTAAAGGATCTGACAAAATATTAGCAAATTACATTAGGATATTTGAACCCATGGTAATAAAGTCATTAAAGGTATTAATTTATTATGATATCCACCAATCAGAAACAATCCATTTGTAATAACTGTAATAAGTAATAACTGTTAAAATATTTTCGTTCTTGATTTTTTTATTACAAGTGAATTGTCTAAAAAAAAAGTTATTCCTTAAGTGTATGTAAATTAGGTACATGTATTTTATTATTTTAGCAATATACAACAACTAGCAACATTAAGTTACAATGTAGTGTTTTGCAGTTACTAAGCCAGTTGGTTCTGCTTAGAGTAAATTATTGTCTTCTTGATTCTGATCAAATATTCATAGGTTTTGTTATGAAACAATTTGAATTTATCGAAGATGGACAAATACAGTAAGTTTCTCTGGCTTTTTATTTAAACATCATAACAAAAATATCTGCTATATGTATATAGCTGTTACATTTCACCTCTTACATCAGTATTTGCAGTATATATCCAATATAACAGTTAACCTTGACTGTATGTTAAAGTGTTTTTTTTTTAGATTAGCTGAAGAATTGATACCAAAAATATTCCAGTTTTTAGTCCATCTTTCCTATGGCAAACAGCACTCGAAAAGTATCATAAGTGTCCCAAAAATAATTCAACTGTGCGACGGACTAATGGCAAGTGGCCAGTCTCCATTAACTCACTGTATACCGGCGTTACAACCAATCGTCGAAGACATATTCTTAATGCGCAGTAAGTCCAACACGGTAGATTTCCAAGAGCTGGAAACGACAAGGGAAGTTCTGCTTTCGATGTTACTCAGACTGTTCGAATATCATCAGATTATCGATTTGCTCGTTTTGATATTGAACGAGAGTAAATATTGCGGCAGCTCAGAGAAATGGTCCAGATGGTCTAAACAGGTGTTTGACGTGTTCTTGATGATGTTGAAACTCAACAAAATAAGACTGGACGATTTTCGATGTGTGAACTCGATAAAGAAATTGATTTTGGTTTTGAATCCTGCGATATTTAGACCAGTGGATGAATTGTTGATTTCATTGTTTCAGGAACCACCAAATCTTGTATGTTTTTTAGGGTGTACTTTCAAGCTTCATTAATGGTTACCTTTTAAGGGAAATCCACTGATATTGATTAATCGTTGGTTGGGAAAAGTAACATTTTTTTTACTGATACTATTACAAACAAAGGAAGATATTTTACTGATGAAAATAAGCCAATGTGCGAAAGAATTCTCACCGAAGAGTATAATTGAAGATATTATTCTTATTCCAGATCCACTTAACGTGACAAATATTTTCAATTATTTTGAAGGCATGACGCCTGAATTTATTCTTGTCAAATTTATATTTCGGGTCATAAGCATAACATCACAGAGATGTTTACATATCGCTCAGAATGAACCGAACGACTTTTTAATTGAACAATTATCACATTATTTAATGCTTTGTTTGTATATTTTTCAATCAGGCAAGTGAAGCAATAGTTAGTTGTTTCTTAGTTGATTCCAATTTTAGGTTGTCATTGCAAAGTTACAAACGTTGCAATGAATCTAACAGATGAAAGCTCCAAACATCGCGATAAAATTTCGTTGGATGATATTAATTCCAATTTTCAAAAGTTGGCAGTCTTCTTTCCCCTTTTAACTTATCAGTGGTGCTGTATATTAACAGTTTTAAATTACAGCAATAGGACATTTTGGGCATCGATTATCGGTATTAAAGAAACGTACGGAATTATTAAACATATGTAAGTTTTTACATCTTTGTATCCAAAGTTGTATCTGTGTAATTGCAGTCAGGAACCGGCTGTAATCTCCAATTCACGTTGCATAAATGTGGAGATTGTGAAGACTGGTGGATTTATTGCATTTTGTGAATATCTGGTACGATTAAAAAAGGATTTTTAGGTGATTTTTACCGAGTCATAATTTTAGGTAGAAAATATTTCAGATCCCGAACAGTTGGCTTGGTTTGTAATTAATAGCATAGAATTGATTATTAATTTGTGTGAAGAACCCCCTGTGCACGAATTAATTGCTGCAATCCATAGGAGCCCAGCAGGCAGTGGTTTATTCATCGAATCAATATTAAGCCTCGACAATATTGAGGTTAATTGCATCATATTTGTAATCTTTTAAAAAAAAGTACATTTTAGCCGACATTTATTACCAAGATAGTAAAATGTGTAGAAAATGTTCATAGTTTGCAAAGTGGGGCCCTTTTAAATTTGTTCATTCCAAAGTTACTAGACTCGAGACAATTATCTGTGTCACGTTTAGTTGCAAATTTAGCCAGTCGCAAAATAGAGTATTTATTAACATTATCTATGGAGGAAGTTACATGTCAATTACCTAGAGAAGACTTGGTTAACATCATGGATGTTCTCGTTTCTAAAAGATTAGCAAAAAAGTAATTATACATGAAAAAAAATAATAAAATTATAAATTTATATTTTTAGGAATGAAACTCTCATTTGTCTTCTCAATAAACTTTCAAGTCAGTTTTATGATCTAAGTCCGTTGGAATTAGATCAAAGACGAACAATTAATCCCGAATATATAAAAAAATTGCAAATACACAAGAACTGGTATATACAACAGATAAAAATGAGGTGTCATTTGTGCAGTTGTGGTTCAGAAACAGCGCAACTACTTTGTCAATTAGAATACGACGATATAGTTTCCGTAATGTGTAGTAAAGATTTCAATAAAATAACATTGAAGGACTGCATCAAGTACAGCACCAATTTATTGCAAGTTAAGGGCTTGAAAGAACATCCATTATTGACCACTTCAATAAATATATTATTGCAAGATGTGGTACATATAAAAAGCTTGCTGCCTAAGCCACATCAGGTAAAAAATTTTTTATTATTTTATTGGTAAATTTGTTGAATTTCGTACTTCAGGTTTATAAAGTCGTTGGAAGGGAACAAATGTATTCTGAACAAAAATACTCCCATCGTTTAACAGAATTATTTGCAGACGATACATTTTGGAATTACTTATTTAGTTTATTACATCCGATAACTGCCTACATCAAATGCTTATCAACATGTCCCACATTACAGATACCTGAAAATAATTTAGAAGATCTGATCAAGTTTTCTATAGTATGTTTAGAATCTATAAATTACACAGTATCTATACAAAATGTAAATATAAACTTTATGGATACTGCTTTGAATTGTGTAGATGTTATATTGCAAAACAAACATTTACATAATAAGTTAGCTTTAGATGCACACATATCATGGTTGTGTTCAGCTGTTAATAGTATATACAAACTAGTGTCCCACATGTTATTAAATTTTGAGCCGTTGCCCATTTTACCGAAGAATATGCTAAAAACTTCTTTGGAAACTGTAGAAACTATGTCTGCAGGTCAGGCTTGTTATCAGTTGTCTACATTAATTGTATGGATTGAAAAAAAGAAAAAATCGAGTATTCCAAATTTTTTGTATATAAAGTTAAAAAGTATAATTACTTCATTAGCAAGGTTACCTTTGGTTAATTCTTACATATTAACTCCACCTAGTGCTTGGAAAAATGGTTGGACTGTCGAGTTGAATGGACCTTATAAAACTCACGTTCCTCCCTTGCCTATAGAATATTTGCAAGAAATCGAAGTTTTGGAGGAATTTATATTTCGGTAATAAACAAAAACTACATTGATAAAGTGTATATGTCGGTTTGTAGAATTACATTGCTGGGTTGGACTAGTAGGCAGCAATTCGAAGAAACTTGGATGTGTCTGTTGAGTGTGTTGAGTTACAGTCCAAATGAAAATAACATTCCTGAAGAAGTTAATGCTATAGTTCATGCTACGAGTTTAGCTGTAAGAGCTATAACTTCTTTATTGGTCTTTACGTTGTATGATCCACATCCAGGCAATAGAAACAATTCTAAATTGATTCACGTTCCTAGAGACTCTGCTATTAATGATAAATCGGCAGCGTAAGCACAGTTTACTAATTTCATTCTGTTTAAAATTTACACACATGGAAAATTTATTTTACAGCGTACGAAAATTAAAACTGGTTCAAGAAGATATTCAAAGTAAATTAAACGAACACTCATCATCTTTGCCAAATACTAAACCGTTAAGTAATGTATTTTCAAAATCGAATTTGGAGAAGCAACACGAGATTTACACTTGTGGACAAATGTCTGTGGAATATTTATTGATATCATCAAGAATTGTAAATACTGTTGATGAAAATAATACAACTGCACAGTTGTACAAAAGAAGAGAGAAAATATTAAGTGAATCTGGATTAGATTTGAATTCATGTCTTCAGTTCTTATTAGATTTGTATTCACAGTGGTTTAAGCTTCAGGTATACACAATTCATAGTCAAAACTAGATAGATAATTTTTTAATAATTCTGGTAATTGTAGTCTTCGACCCCATTAAGAATTTTAAATGAAGTTGTAAAATCAGTATTAATAATTTCTGATTTATTTGTCGAAAAGGCACAATATTCGTGGATGCTGGATACTTTTTTGGAACTATGCAGGACGCACATAATAGAAGACGACATAATACATCAGTACTTAATTATAGGCATGTGTAAAGCTGCCGCTGTAATAAGCCCTGTGAGTAATAATTTACAAAATTTTATTTTGTTTTTAAATACTCATAATAATTAATTCAAGGACATGGAGACTTTCGAACACATTAAAAAATGTTTAACTCAGGGTTTAAAAAGTGCATTTTTGTCTGCAAGAATTGGTAGCCTGCATGGTATCTTATATTTATTGCAAGGTTGCATTCTAGGAAACACGATTATCGGAGGAGTTTCTGATGAAATGCACTTGTTCTTGCCTTTAGCTGTTGAATATGTCCAGTGTCATATTAATATAAACAACAGGTATACTTTTATTTATTTATTCTTTTTTGAAATTGTTCGGTTTTCAGTGTTTTAAATCAGTCTCAAGATCACAATTTATTGTTATGGTCTTTGGCATTTTTTTTAATTGAAAATGTGTATGAAATTTATATGGATCCACAATTTAGTACAACTGTTATTCAGTCTGCGGTAATGGTCTTAAATGCACAAAAACATGTAACTGCTGTACATAATTCCATTATGAAGGTATATTTAATAATTTATATGAATTTGTTATTTTTTATAATGTTTTAGGGTTTAGAAAGACTTGTGATTAAGAAATGTTTATCAGGAAAATTGTGTGATCAAATAACGAAACTTTCTTTAGAAAAAATCAAAGATAGTAATCCAGTGTATGCTCTTGCAGCTGTACAATTGTTGATCAGTTGTATGTACACAGGTATTGACAATCATCTGTTTTAAAATTTATATCTATGACATAAAACAATTTTAGAATGTGCAGAACAACTAGAAAACACAGAAAAATCAAATGGTATCATACAAAGTAATCCAGATAATTTAGTACAAACTATTGAAAAAGTTTCCGCGATTTTTGATAGAATTAAGAAGGGATATCCATTTGAAGTAGAAGTCCTGTGTTATATACTACCTCGTATACTTAACGATTTTTTCCCGCCTTCTGATATCTTAACAAAAGTAGTTGGAGAATTTCTTTCTCCACAGCAACGACATCCAAAACTCCTTAGTAGTGTTGTGTTTCAGGTATTTGAACTTTATTAAACTTTATTCTGGATTACATTTTTTCTTTTAGGTATTTGAAAGTGCAATTAATCAGTCCCAGTTATCTTTACTTCAGGATTGGGTTGTGTTTAGTTTGACAAATTTTACACAATCCTTTCCAATAGGTATGGCTACATGGTGTCTCACTTGCTTTTTTATAAGTGCAAGTACGAATAATTGGCTACGTTCATTATTTCCGTATGTCCAATCAAGAATTGGAAGGTACGAGTATGAGGATCGAAAAATTTTATGCATAGCTGGAGTAGATTTTTATAAAAATTTAACTTCCGATAAGCAAAAAGAAACTTTTGTGGAGACTTTTAGTAAAGTGAAGCATCAAACAGATATGCAATATAACGATCTATTAGCGTCTTTGTAAACTAAAATTCTTTTAACATAAATTTATAATTATTTATACCTTGTAAATATGACTATTGCTTTTCTGATTACCGTCATTATAAATACGTTAATTGGAGATTATTTATATGATATTGTAATAAATTTTATTGATTTATATGATTCTTTTATTAATATGAATAAAATTTGTCCTTTTTCATTAAAATTTGGCAAATATAAAGTTGGGATAACGTAGAATGAGAGGCACCTTACATTTACCTTACCTTACCTTAGTAGAAATAACGAGTGTTTACAAACTTCCGAGTGCTTCCGACATCTCAGTAAGGTTGCCAACATTTGCCAACTACTCGCCAGGAGGATTGCCCCAAAAAAAAAAAAACAATATTTTATTTATTCAACAATTAGGTATATTATCTCATATATATATAGTATTATACAGTTAACAGTCCAACATTATTTTATATAGTTACTATAGTTATGCTTCATATCCCCCCGCCCCCATTCCAGCTAACTACCTACAGTGAGATCGAAAAAAAGATTAGTCAAAGTAAGCCATGAACAAAAATCGGCATGTCTTTACTTAAACCACTATTTATTTCTTAATGTCAAATTGACGTTTGTCAAAAATGTTGTCCAAACAAATCAAAGGTTTTCTTTTAGAATTCTCTTTTTGAAATGGAAATGAAACAGGAAACGGTAAATGACAATATTCCTATGTTGCCTGTTATGAAGAATTTCAGGAGCACTTTCCTATTGAACATTTTTGACAAACATTAAGAAATAAATAGTGGTTTAAGTAAAGACATGCTGATTTTGTTCATGGCTTACTTTGACTAATTTTTTTTTCGATCTCACTGTATAATTTATATAATAATCTAATGTCTGTGACTATTTTCACACTTAAAACAAAACTATGATTTTTATTATTCATCAGTGTTTTTTAAGCTAATGGATATCAATAACAAATTAATTATTTCTAACAATCAAAATATTTTTAACATGAACATAACCTCATTTTATTTTAAATTTTATGTTTGAATTTTCACTACCCTATAGACGTCAAAATACCATTTACAAAACACAATTTACATTTTAGATACCGCTAAACAAACTTCCAAACTATTATATCTCCTTTTACTGTTTATGGTGCTTGAATTCCTAGTTTCTTTTTAAACACTTTTCTTTAACTTTTAAAATATAAATTAATTCAATTTGACAGTTGAACAAGCCAGACATAAACGGCCATATTTACCCGGATCAGCGCTATGACGGCAGCCAATTGAGTTCCAATAAATGACTTCACGTCAGAGCTGCCAATTTAGGGCGTATTCAATGTGTGTTTAGGATACGCCCCTAAACACACATTGAATACGTGTTTAGGATGTGTTTGAATGTGTGTTTAGGGGCGTATTAAATGTGTGTTTAGGGGCGTATCAAATGTGTTTTACGGACGTATTAAATGTGTTTTAGGGGCGTATCAAATGTGTTTTACGGACGTATTAAATGTGTTTTAGGGGCGTATTAAATATAAACTTAATTATAATGACATCCAAGGCTGTCTAAGATCACTAAACAAGGCACAAACGGCATTCTTAGGGGAATTATTTAGAAAACTGCTTATAACTCAAAAACTATTAGAAAAAATGGGTTGTATGCCTTATAACAATCGATGTAGAATTACTAAGCGCATTTAATAATGTAATATAGAGGTTCGATTTAAAAAAATTGACTTTTACTGATTTGAAATTGTTGGAAGTTGTCGCTAATTTTGAGCGGCCCTGTATACTTCCTGGTAACTTTAACATCACCATTCCGTTGCCCATGGTACCAACTAGCAAAATGCCGAAAATGAGAAATCTTCATTTTCGGCATTTTGCAGTACTTCCGGAAATACAGAATTTTCAATATACCAATGCAATTCGTAAAAAATTTATTTAAAACAAGAAAAAACTCCGAAATGGCTAGATTTTAGTATAGGGTACCCTTATAAGTTTTGGTGTAGAATTGTCAGTAGAATCTGAAAAACGATGAAAAAATATAACATCCCATTTAAAATAACAAAGTTGGTATGGACTTCCGGTACAACCGTAAGTGATACCAGAGCGCCAATAATTTAGAATAAGAGATCAGCTGGTGTAGCTTATAATTCCAATTTATTAGAGTTGATATATTTCTGGAACACGGAAAAGTTCTAACGAACCACTTTCGTGAATGACCTGTATATTCAATCAATAGACTAGGAATTACAGAATTTTTCAGTAATTTTATTTTGGAATCGCTATCATAGTAGGTACTTCTGAAACCCGCGCTGAAAATTCGATGTAAATATTGCCTATTTTAACATGGCGCTGTAAGTAAAGTAAGTAAAGCATAACAACACAAGACTAGTAGGTTTATTTTTAACTACAATTACAAAAAAAGTTGAAAAAATACAATCAAGTTAAAATACATTGCTATTGAAAAGTTGCAAAATTCAGATCTTTGATATTTATGACATCTACAAAAATACACATACTTTTCTTCCTAAGTATTTATTACACATTTGTTTTAGTATCAACTATAAACGAAGCGTTGATGCTTAAACAAGTTAACTTGCATAAACATAAGTGCTGTATTGGCAAATCACACAAGATTAAGCACATATAATTTTGTTTCAATGTTAGATGTTTAAATCTTTAAACATTCAACAAAACACAGCAGCACACATGGAAAAAATACAAAATCTATATTTATATGCTTAATCCTTAAACATACTTAAAATGTATATATAATAAATGCACATGAGGCTGCTGAAAAATTCTAATGTTTACAGTTCACTTATCTAAGCAATGAAAAAAAGGTATTGCGATTTTTTTTTATTTATATTACCCTGTCGTTAATACTAAGAGACGTTCTAATGATTGCTAAAATGATTATTGTTAATTGCATAGATAAGTAGAACTTCAATCATTTTTCACATAGGGTAATTTTTAAGCAAGGTTACATCCAAACATTCAGTTGTACTGGTAAAAGGAATATTTATACCCTGCAATTTCTGTCTCAATTAGTTTTAATGGATGGATTACACTTTTGAGCAATGATTTATTACTCTAAATAGTAACTTTACAAAATTTCTTTGCTATTAATTGTTTCTTCAATCAATCGGAAAAGATCATACTGAAATACAATATTTTGAAACAAATTACATAATTTTTATGTATAATATATACAATTGTTCACTGCAACACGTTTAATGCTTTTCATTATGCAAATTAAAGAAACATTTTATAGCAAACATAAGTATTTATATTTACATTAAAGATTAGTCCAACTAGATTTTCCAGCTGGTTACTGTCGAAAATACTTTAGTCAACAAATACCTATTTATACAATAAGTGATAAATACGTATTCGATGGAAAAAATAAGCATCTATGTCAAAAAACACATTTATTTGAAAAGCATCTGCACTGATCAGAAAGTAATTTTCACCACAACAAAACTGATAAAAGTCATTACAATATATCTAAAGATTTATAAGGTAAATCGTAGGCTTCCGCGGCCGTTATTAATTGAAATGACCCGGCTTTCAGATTCAAATTGCATTAACTATAGTACAAGCCTGTAAAAAAATACGGTTCTAACCTGAAAGTCAAATTATTTCTACCACCAAGTTAAAGCGTCTAAAGAATGCGTAACCATCACGGAAGCCAAGTTACATTCTAGAGGTTTCTTTAATATTAAATTTATGGTAAAATAAATATTCATATATATACACCTATTATTTGTCACACATATTTTGACGGCACTTTGCATGCGTTTATTACCAATTGCACAATTTCATACATACATTTATAATCCTTATACATTCCACAAAGTGATTATAATTACACATGAGAGCCAATTAACATAAACAATGTACATTTTGTATATATAATAAATAAATTAATAAATTAATTGCAACTACTTATGACTGAAACACTATGGTCCCATTTTAACTATGTAAGGAAATAAGTTAATCTATTAATTAATGACTGAAATACTTAATAAGAATAATAATAATGATGTAACACAAAGGAACACAACACAGATTAATGCTAGTGAAACATTATTATGTATTTTTGTTCAGCCCCAAGCTAGCTGATCTTCATTCTTTTTGATGGATCTGTAGGACTAACACATCCTAATTTTGAATTATTCTGAATATTTAAACTACCATTACATAATCCAGAATCATTTCCACAAATACTTAAATTGTTATGCAGAATGTCTTGTTTCTAAAAACATAAATTAATGTAATTTAAATTAAACAAATATTCATGTTAATTTAAATTGTACTTACAATTCCTTCTATCATAACAGCAATAGGAACAATTCCGGTGGCTTCTGCAACTTGATGCTCTATGAGATAAAACATATACTCATCATACAAAAGTCTAATAAGGTGAAACGAGCCAAAACTTGCAGCCGATCTCAGCGTTAAATCACGAATAACCATAGAGCTAAAATTCAGCGTCTAAATAAAAAAAGAATATATTTGCCTGTTACAAACCTGTAGAAACTCCACTTTAACAAAAATTGTCTAGCTGCCTTGGAAAAACTCGGCTTGCCTTCGTATGGTTTTAGAGCACTTTTAACAACGTTTTTTAACCATGAAGCCCACTGCTCCAATGAGTTTTGTTGTTGCAACGTCAACTTAAAGTCAGCCTCAAAACGTGCGACAATTTCATGATCACACTGACAAACCCAAGATGCCTGCTCTCTCACACTATGAAAATCAACTCTATTTAGATCAGCCAACATTTGTGCAATTTGGGTACTATTATGAAGAACAGCTCTAGCAGCTTGTGCAAGATGATTTAATGAAGTGTATCTTCGCAGACTAGAACTAAAAGCAGACACTGCAGCTAATTTTACAGATAACATCCCTTGTGGTGCACCCGTCATTGCGGTAGTTAGCCAACTTTCAAGACCTATAAATGAGCAAAATTATTCAAATTACTGCAAAATTCTATCGACTTACTTTTGGCAAAATTTCGAATAGACTGTGTTAGTGTGGAAGGTATGGGTTTAAGAACGTCAGGCACCAAAACTTGTATCAAATTCTGATAAAATGTTAAATCAATTTGACGCATAAATAGTTGGACACCTTCTAAACTACATAATGCAAATAACTTGGATCTGAAAAGAAAAAAATCACACTTCTGATCAACATAATAAATTTGCACTAAATTAAATGGCTTCTGTCAAGGTTACTAGTTGACTTTGGCTTTCAAGCTGGAACTGTGTAAGGCGTTTTTCGCCTATTTGCAAATAGAATGGTTCCAGCATGCAAGCACAGTAATTTCAATTGAAAAAAAAACATACTTTGATAGGTATTTTTCTTCTTCACATTCATCTCCATTGTTATTATCTTGAAATCGCCAAAATTCTCTCCATAAAGATTCCACTGTACCAAATTCAAGGCTCATAATGGCATCAAGAAAAGCTTCTAAATGTTCACGATATATTGATCTAAGATGAATATATAAGATAAAACGTAAAAATAAAAATAAAGTACGTACTTAAGAGTATCAACATCGTCATAAGAACATTCCTTTGGCAGGGGACCAGAGAATATAATATTAGGAAAGTTAGGAATGGCATTACTTCCATCGCCCAAGTATGATAAATGTTGGGATATTACACCAACAGAAACTGATGAATCTGAAGTATCATTGCTTCTTTTAAATCCCCTATTAACATTGCCCGATACTTTACCGGCCATTCCAGCGGACGATGGAAGATTACGATTACTGGTGTCCTCAATTGTTGTAAGAGTTGAACCGGGTTTTACACGTATACCATAATAATGATACTTTGAATTACCTCTGAAAAAATCCAACACATTTTAATAATTAAAATAAGTTAAATAAAAAGACGAACCTTGTTCCTAATCTTCTTGTTCGCAATCCAAGAAAAACTGAGCGAATCAATTTTCCAAAAGATGCAGCATTCACGGGTTCTAATTTATTATCTGCACAATGACGTAAATAATGAGCATATAAAGTCGAACGAGGTAAAGAAACTCCTTCGGCGGTTTCATAATTTTCCAACAACCACTGAACCTATGGAAATGTTACAATACCAAAAAGATCGTCTGATTGACAGATATCTAAGCAACAAACTATAAAATTTCTTTGGTTTGAATAATAAGCCGAGTATAGTTACCACATAAAAAGGTGAATATACATATAAAAGCAAATATACAAAATAACATGCACTATAGATACACCCACAATGAAGCACTTACTGTTGCAGGAGATACCCTAGTTGCATGTCCAAGGGCAGAGCCAACCTCCTCATTCACTTGACCAGAAGATGGAGAAGCATGCACTGTGGCTGTAGCCACATAGCTCGTTTCCTATACCCAATTATTGTTAGCACCAAAACCAAATTTCCAAATATACCCAAAAGTAGCATAAAAATTCACAGGTTTTAATAAGAAATAAAAATTAATTAGAACTTCTTTATGAAAAAAACCAATATAGCAAGAAATAAAATTCCCAATATGTACAAATTAAATTTTAGAACTATACATTAGATTAGATGTTAGAACTCAGTAAAAGAAATGGTCAAATTTCTGTTATAGAAACGTTAAAAAAACTACAAAAATACATGGCCAAAAGCAAAACTTACAGCATTTGTAGTTTGTGGAGAATTTCTCGTTGAAGCTATTAATGTTTCAGCATCGACGGTTTGTTGGACTAGATAATGCCCCCCCGTTGTTGTATATCCGACTGCACTGGAAGCACCTGTTGCATTAGTATTGGCAGCATAATATTGGCCTTGAGCATACAGTGTTCCTGATTCACCCACCGTATAAACCGGATACGCCCTATAAGAAGAATTCATCGATACAACAATTACAAGAGTAAAATAATTCAAATTTAAAGTATAAAGACATAACTAATACTTACATTTGTGCTTGACCACTATTTGTTTGTGAAGCATATATTTCTGGCTCAACATACTGTACATGATATCCTTGATGTGACGCCACTGTATCTCCTTCAGAAGCAACTAAAATAATAAATATCATGCATAAAACACTAACACAAAAATTATAATTACAAAAAAAAAGTTTATTACCATTCATAACAGACGACACATTAGACATGAACATATTACGCCACATGAGCTTAAAGGCAAACTGAAATATAAACTTTAGGTCCCAGGTAGACTTAATACTCTTGAAGTCACTCACGTGGAGATAATACGAACACAATATAACATATCCCCTACCTGTAGTGGATATAAAGTAACCCTAACAATATGAAGATCTAGTTTATAAAAGAACAGATTAAAGAAGACACTATGAATCATTTATAGGGGGTGCATTATGGATATGTATGAGAGGGACACATGACGGACCTGTGACTAAAGCAGGTGACGTGTGACTATTGTAGTTTCGACGTACGGTATTACATACAACCAATTAAGCAAAATTAATGAGACGTCAGTATAGGTTATAATCGAAAGTTTGTAACTTGGGTGCTTACCTACTGCAGGCTGCACAGGTGTTAAAGAAGCATAAGATCTAGCTGCAGCTTCTGACAGCGTTAAAAAAAACATGCTACTGTTAATCATAGATAATATTAGTGACATGCAACATAAAAGTTCGTTTTAATAATCACTAATCACTATGTACATAAAAATAGTTTAGATTTAATTGTCCTTTTACATGTGCTGGTTTTTTTTTTTTTTAAATAGAATATGATTACTTCTATTCTGCAATTATAATAGTACTTATTGATAATATTATTTATATTTTAACTACTAAATTTTGTTAATAATTAATAATATGTATGTGGGATAATGATGACGACGAAGATGTTAATGTAATTTCTATAAGGGATACATAAATAAATTTTCTGTATAATTAAATATCTATTCTGTGAAAACTGTAAAAGAAATTTAAGCATTAAGCGAATGAATAAATTTTATTGTGACACACGAGTTTTGTAATTACATTTCTATTTGTTATTTATGCTTTTATTTAAGGTGGCCAATTTATTGTACTTATTGTGTTCATTTCAACAGCAGCTATGAATCGAAAATTTAATGGAAAGGTTGTAGAAAATGATTCTGGAATCAGAACTCATTTTTTTTTTGAAGCACTGAACAAAAATCCCAAATATGTATACATTTAAAATATATATACAGTCGAACTTCGATAACTCGATTTTTGTGTAAAAAAGTCGGTTATATGTGACTGACGACAGGATTTTTTATTTTGAATTTCAAAAAGAAGCTTAAATATTATTTAAACCATTATATACATAATTGGTTGTATACTCATTGGTTTTCAAGTAAGAGCGCAAAACGCTCAATGAATTTGCAACCAACCGTTTGAAGGTGGGTGCTGCAAATCATCCTCTATCATATCACTTTCGCTGTCATCTTTATTATCTACCTGTTCAGATTCGTATTTAAATCTGTAAAGCTCGACGATATCTTGATCTGTGGGAAACTCTGAAGTAACAATATTGTCATCCACATGCATAAAGTCATGAAAGGTGACACCTTGTATATTTTTGACAATTTCCCAAGCTTCATATTCCATTTACAGTTGAATTTCTTCCTCACTTCTTTCATTCAAATGCTCACATCAAAGGAAATTCGTCCTCAAAATACTGACCAAACCCGGCTTTTTTAAAATAATTAGTAATGGTCTCAGGCTTAACGTCGATATTCCATGCATTGGTTATTTCATCAACACAGTCCACGTTGGAACTCCCACTTGCACCACCACTTTCGACCGCAGTAATAGTGGTTTGCTTATTTTTTAAAATAGTAGATACTGTACTTGCCGGAACACCTTACTTCACAGCTACATCTTTCTTTCGTGAACCACTTTCCACTTCTTTTATAAGTCTACATTTTTCATCAATAGATAGTTTTTAAAGTACGTTTTAACGACATATCGACCGTAATTAAAATACGTAACGTAACAAATAACCATAGTAGTACATATATATTTTACATTTTTGTTTTTCCAATTATTAATAACTAATAAAGCATACACATGAACTTAAACAGCACAGAAACCGAACTGCTTGGATCATTCTGCTATTAAAACGGTTAAAACACACGTAGTTAGAGGATTTCCCCATCAGAAAATTCGACTTATCGAAGGTGGCGCCAAATATTTTGTTCGAATTATCAAGATATTCGAGTAATAGAAGTTTGAGTAATCAAGTAAAAATTACACATAATTCTTGAGCCTAATGCCAACCAATTTGATTCGAGTTATCGAAGTTCGACTTATTGAAGTTCGACTGTATTTAAATTTAAATGAAACTTACTTTCTCTATTCGCCATATTAAATTCCAGTCACGTGTCAACTGTAACAAATACGCATTTTTAAAAAATAATAATGGGCAAGAAATTGTATTGCTTTCAGCTTGCATATCAGTACAATCCGATAAATATAGAATCACGAGGATCATACGAACGAGACAAAAAATCATCATAAAATAAACTTTTAAATACCAAAATACGTTTCAAAATGAATAGTAAAAAACATTTCTAACTAATTACTAGAAACAGTAATATCATAAGCACATGGATGATCTCAATAAAAAAAAAGAAATCTTACCTCAACCTCCCCAAAGCAACACCGACGAACGAAAAGAAAATTTCAGGGATGCACGGCGTCATATACCAACCCTCAACGGATATGACGTCACACGACGTAGCCAACCTCAGCTTTAACTGTAGCCAACATTATATATTTCAATTCTGCCAATATACGAAAAAAAAGTAATTTCTGTCAATTCTAAATTTTGTATGTTATTTTATAACATAAAGAGAATATTGATATTGAATAATGATTAATCCGGTGTGCAATGAAATAATAGACGATATTGAAGATTTAATATCTACGCAAGACATAACTCCGAAAGAAAGATATAGTAGTCGCAAAGGTGTTAAAATAAGAGCTAGGAAACGAACAGTATGTACTACAATTTACAATGCAATATTTTATTATATTTCCTAGGAGGAAGAGTTAAAAAGTGTTGTTCCTGCTGTTGGTGATATTCCGGGCACTCAAACAATTTACTTGAAAACTTGGGGATGTGCTCATAACAGTTCAGATTCTGAGTATATGGCTGGACAGTTAGCTGCTTATGGATATAATTTAACTCAAGATAAATCAAAAGCAGATTTATGGTTATTGAATAGTTGTACAGTTAAGAATCCTGCTGAAGACCATTTTCGGTTTGTTATTTTAATTTTGAATCTTCTCTATGTTTCTTTCAGTTCAGTCACCTACATATCTAATTTGTTATTATATCATTTTAGCAATGAAGTTAAATTGGCTCAAAAACAAGGTAAATATGTAGTTTTAGCGGGTTGTGTCCCGCAAGGTGCACCAAAGTCACAATACATTCAAGGATTAAGTATTATCGGTGTTCAACAGATAGATCGTGTTGTTGAAGTTGTCGAAGAAACCTTAAAAGGAAACAGTGTTAAACTCATTGGTACTAAAAAAGCAAATGGAAAAAAAGCCGGTGGTGCTTCATTATTACTTCCAAAAGTTCGCAGAAACCCGCTTATTGAGATTATTGCGATAAATACAGGCTGTTTAAATCAATGTACTTATTGTAAAACAAAACATGCTAGAGGGGATCTTGGTAGTTACCCGCCAGATGAAATTATTGCTCGAGCAAAACAAGCTTTTGAAGAAGGAGTTGTTGAAATATGGCTAACTTCTGAAGATACAGGTTTTACTTTTTTTTTTAATTAACAGCAAACACTTTCAAAATACTTTTGTAGGTACATATGGTAGAGATATCGGTACATCTTTACCAAATTTATTATGGGAATTAGTGAAAATTATACCAGAAGGTTGTAGACTTAGACTTGGCATGACAAACCCACCATACATTCTCGAACATTTAGATGAAATAGCAAAAATTATGTCCCATCCTAGAGTATATCGTTTTCTTCATGTACCTGTACAATCTGGTAGTGATCAAGTTCTGGCAGACATGAAGAGAGAATATTGTCGTGCTGATTTCGAACAAGTCGTTAATTATTTACAAGAAAGGTAACTATTGATATAATGTTAAACATTAAATAATAAATTTAAAGTGTAAATTTAGCTATGAAATATTAAACAAAGACTATGTAAAATTTTTTTATTTTAGAATATCTGGAATGACAATAGCAACAGATATCATATGTGGTTTTCCAACAGAAACAGAAAAAGACTTTGACGAAACACATTCTCTTTGTGCAAAATATAAGTTTCCTAGCTTATTTATAAATCAATTCTTTCCCCGTCCTGGAACACCAGCAGCATTAATGTCACGAGTTCCAGCAAACGAGGTAAAACAAAGAACAAAAAAGTTGACAGATCTGTTCTATTCTTATGAGCCATATGGACATAAACTTGGGCAAATACAAGATGTCCTTATTACTGAAACATCACATGATAATAAACATTATGTTGGGCATAATGAGTTTTATGAGCAAGTTTTGGTGCCGATGAATCATAAATATATGGGGAAACTTGTTAAAGTTAAAATAGTGAGATGCACTAAATTTTCGATGATCGGAGAACCTTTCGACAAGGTTGTTATGCCTGGTCTTGTTAAACCTTTACAACAGGGTGCAGTATCTGGTGTAGAAATTAAAAAAGTAGATTCACAATTACCATACGTTCTTGGTATGGTTGTACTTGCTATTTTATTACGATTTATTTGGTTATTCATATAAGATGTAATCTTATCAAATAAAGTACAAAAATAGTACAAAATGTATTTTGATATGTATGTGTGGTAATAACTATTGACTGGAATCTCATGAAAAAAGGTTCCACGTCTTTCTAGTGAATATTTGACATTATCTTAAATTTGTCATTGAATATTGTAAATTTAAATGAAGTTTTTCTTGACACCAACACTTGTCGAGTTATTTCGTTAGAAATTCACAAATTTCCGTATTTTCGTCTGTTTTTTTCTTTTATCGAATTTTATCTATTATCAAACTTAGAGATCATTATCAATTATCTACATCTTTTGCTTAAAACTTTTTTCTCTACTAACAATACTATTGCTTAGTTTATCGATCGAACTCCGCGCTATCGTCGTTAGTTACGCGTTTTCACGGACGCGCTATTACAAATGTTAGTGCTACTTAGTCCAGTCAATAGGTGAATCAAGCCAGGCGCTGAGTGTGTTATATCATCCAAATTACATTATCGCATGTAGATTGATTCACCTACTGACTGAACTAAGCAGCACTAACATTTGAAATAGCGCGCCCGTGAAAACTCGTAACGACGATAGCGCGGATTTCGATCGATAAACTAAATAATAACTACCAAAGTATTGTTAGTAGAGAAAAAAGTTTTAAACAAAAGATGTAGATAATTAAATGATCTCTAAGTTTGATAATAGATAAAATTCGATAAAAGTGAACGGATAGGGAAGTAAAGGCAAAAAACACGAAAATACGGAAGTTTGTGACTTTCTAACGAAATAACTCGACAAGTATTGATGCTAGAAAAAAAATTTCGAATTTAAAAAGTTAACAAATTCAATTTTTAAGAGAAAAGATCTGTATAGTTTTTTGTGTAAAATGATTCGTTCTCGAGATATCGAATTAAACGCGTTACTCGCGGTAGCGGCGCCACTGACACTCGAGGAACCCCTCAAATCCGGCATTATGCTCAGAATACACCCCTCTAACAAATCACCCAAATTACGTTATTTTATGTAGATTGATTCACCTATTGACTGAACTAGTAGTACAATTTTGACAACATTTTGGTTAGAAAAAGGCAGATATGGACACAAATATTCGAAAAGACCCGTGGAATCAGTTATGTATATTGATAGAAATTGTTCGTACCCATTGTTTTTGCCGTATACAGGGAGGTGCATAAAAAACGGACAGAGCTGTAGTATCGTTATTAGTAATCCGATTTTCAAAATTCAAAAACCGCATTGAATTGTTCAAAACCCGCTATAAACTGGCAGTAAATAATATGTTTTATTTTGAAGCGCCTCTGAACAACGATTGTCAACTTTTTTTTTTTTAATGGCAACATCTTTTTTTTCTTTTTTTCGAATTCTACTTTTTTTTCTGAACACAGCGATATAATAAAATCATATTTTGCACGAACCGTAGCCGTAAAAATCAATTAAAATGTGATCACAGTGAAACGCAA